>JASPKZ010000049.1:0-25000 GCA_030220185.1 Diploptera punctata
GAACCCTTGACAGGTTTTAAACTAACAAACCGAGGAATATAAAAACGAAAATAGTGGGACGGACGGCACTGACAAGACAGTGACAAGAGACTCATCTGGAGGAAACAGGAAAGAGGCTTTTAATTAGACGGTGACTTGGCGCCGTCCATTGTGCTGCATAGAAACCCACTGGGTTACCTGGCTGCTAATTACTTAGTGGCTAACAAGTTGGGGTTCTGATTATATATAATCTTAGCCTTTGGGGACAAGTAATTCGCCTGCAGATCCAGGTTTGAATAAATGGTGGACATTTTCACCTTAAAAGAGGACATCAGAAACTGCACCGCCAGCAAGCAGATAGTCCGAAAGCCGGGACGGCGCAGGATGAGCCACCCACTCTTTCAAGCGAGTAAATCTCGCACTATTTATTTGATGGTTCCATCTAACTGGCTAAACTATGCTAAGCATAGGTTAACCAATTGATGCATTGGAAGATGAAACGCTCCATAGGACTTGACAATTCAGCCCAACATGGCTGAATGTCCCGGAGCATCTCACTCAATAATCCTGCTGGCAATCCTCGGTATTGTTCTTGTCTTGAACAGTGTTGTTCACTTTTGTTCTGGAAGAAGTTTCCAGTCCTTAAGGCTTGTGATGAAGGATATGGTTGGATCGACCCTAACCGAAGTGAAGGTCTTTGGTTGAGGTTAATTTACTGGATGTTTAGGTTTGGGTTTTGCTGCCCTATCATAAGCCTCAAGTGCTGCTTTGTAAACAGGGCAGCCACTGTATGAAGCGGGGGTGACCGGACCCCCCGCAATTTGCACCATTTTAAGCAAATTTGGTTCTCTCTGCGCTTGGGGCCTTTAAGGCACAATCTTTGTGCCCGTGGTCCCCAGCGCAGACAACACAACGTGGGGCCCGGTTACAGGCAGGGAAAGTGTGATTATTTAAAAAGGGTACTGGCACTTGTAAACACTGTTTAAGTCCAGCCCGAGGTTTGTATGCTTCCACGGCTACAACCATGTATAAAAGGCGCTTTAAGTCATTTACACATTTTTAGAGCATCATTTGTTCGCTTTCAAGTTCTCTAAGATGAAAATGGGAGTGGTACAGCCAAATTGTTTACAGTCTTAGTAATTTGCTTGACAGAATTGATTGGAAAATCCTAGAGCTAGGATTTCCACTTTAATTTCATTTGGGTGTGTTTCTGGCAGGCAGCCTTTTAAGTTACGACCTTCAAAGGGAAGATCTTTTTAAGTTGGAATGTATAATATTCCTTTCGACAAGGAAAGGTAAAATACTCCTTCAACTTAGCAAAGTCTTCCAATTAAGACGCATAATATCTCAATCCTTCGTCAGTGCTGATTACTTTTGGGTCACTTACTAACTAGTTTCCTAATTTCTCTATTCATTTGGAACATGTCCGCGTGGGCCAATGACAGTGATTGGCGGGGGAACGCTGTCCCGTAGTACCAACATTTAACGAAGGAATTGATGTTGCTCTAGCCGTAGAAGGTCCAGCAGTTGCGAGGAGATAACCACCCCTGAGGAGTGTTCCAGCAGTTAATTCAGAAGTATCAGCTTAAGGCTGAGAATTTATTATTGGTAAGGAACTGCTGGAAACTACAACTGGTGGATTCCACAGGTTGCCTAGATAGGTTTAGTAATAGTAAATTTTTCATGTTCAGAAGTTTTAGTTTTCTTTACTACCAATGTAGTTTCTTTTTCTTTTGATTTTTTCTTTTTTCCTTTCCGTTTTTTGGAAGTGTCATTAGAGTTACTTTTTTCTTTCTCTTTAAGGAAGTTCTCCCGACTAGTTGATGGTTATTTCTTCATCAATTAGTTTAGTTTCTGGTTCTGATTCATAGGTTCCTCCTCCATGGGTTCTGGGAGAAGAGAAAACAGCACGATTTGAATTTCAACCGCAGCTGCCTTCAATTCACACAATATAGCTTCAAGGAGGGGTTGCCCCTGGACTTTCTGTTTGGATAATAAGATTAAGTCGGTGTAGACAACATTTTGTGAAATCACGAGCGTCGTCGTGACCTCTCGTACTCATGGTAGGCCAGATAGATAGTTAGTGATGACTAAAAAGGTACTATTTATATACCGCAAAATGTTGCTCAATTTAGTATCTTTATCATATTTATGACTTTTGTCTAGTAAAATTTTCAAATTTGTTTCCCGTATCCTCCCAGATTTTCGAGAGATTGAGACGTCCTTAGGGTCAAGGTCCATGGACCTGTCAGGATCCGGCATAGTAGCCATGCTTAGCAATTGCCAAGTCTTAGTTCAGATACCTACACTAGATTCAAATAACCACTTATCACCACTGGCTAAGATTATAACATACAATAAAATATTGTAACACCCACAACCTTACATTTAACACAACACTGCCTATTAGGAAAAAACAACACGTCACGCGGGTACTGGACTGGCCCGAGGGCCAGTCAAGAAAATTATCTGCACTCCTATGACGATTGGTCATTGGTTGATTACAATAGTTATATGGACCAATCACGGCACACTTAAACTACCGGTCACCATCCGCACAAGTCAGACTCGGTGTCTTGAGACACTTGTCGTCTAAGACGTTATTAAGCCAATTTGCGTTGTAGTTGTAGAGCTGCAGTAGATGTTGCTAGCTGTAGAACTCAACGATGAATCAGGAAGAGGGCTAATAAAAAGCCTAAACTTCAACTGTTCATAATAATTGGTTTTATTGATCTTTACTTCCAGATCCACTATTAGGAAAGATTGTAATATGTTTATAGAAAAACGTTTATCTAAGATATAATTAGAAAAATATAAAGGATAATAATCTTAGAAAACTCTTATGAAGGTAAAGCTATGATCTAATATATAAAAAAAATGATTTGTTTGTTTGTTTGTTGGTTGATTTGTTTGTTCGTACTTCATGCGCTGCCATATCATTGATCCGACTGTGATGGGTTCTTTTGCGAAATGAGTCAGGAGATGATTCCAGGGATGAACATAGCCTATAAGAGAGTTCTGATTCTGAACTCCTACACCCTTAAAAATTGTCATTTGTAGTGGAAAAAAGTAAAAAAGTAGCTTCTCTGGAAGCTTAAATGGCTTACGCTGCCTTAACCATGAACAAATAAACAAAATTAATGTACACAGAATTGAATATCTCGAAACTCTCTACAAAAAAAGTCCGCGACAGCATATGTTTATCTTTTACGGATAACTCACAATAACCATTTTTGTCTTTCATTGATACCAAGAAGATCGAGACAAGTACGTAGATTGATGTGCAGGCATAGCTGCACATGGTGGGTAATTCTTTTACGGATAACTCACAATAACGAATTTTGTCTTTTAGCTCATTTATGCCATGAAGATCGAGATAAGTAGATTCCCGGGCAACAGCGGGTAATCAGTACGGGGATCTTAACAGTAAGTAAGATATACATTTATAATTATATTTCAATTTACTTATTCCCAACTAATCATAAGAACTGTATTAATTTTTGTCTTTCAGCTCATTTATGCCAAGAAGATCGGGATAGTAGATTCCCGGGCTACTTGTTCAACTAAACATAAAACTCATTAATTTTGGTATTTCAGCTCATTTATGTCCAGAAGATTGGGGTAAGTAGATTTCCCGGGCAAAGCCGGGTAATTAGCACGGAGTATCTAAAAATATAAATTTTATAATTATTTGTTCTTTCACTTATTCATGTAAACAAAAAGCACACTAATTTTCATTTATTTAGGCGTATCAGCGCACGCCACTCCGAGTATTAGCTGGGTATCTAATAAAATGAGTGATATACATTGCCTCTGAAATTGCATCTGGCTTATGATTGTAAATTGCACATGTCAATGTGAGGTCAGCATATAGTCACACCATGGATGTTGTTGGACTATTTGCACCTTATAATTTAACTCGACATTTTGTCTTTCAGCTAAAAAAGAACTCGGAATACATCCTAATCAGGAAACGTTGTCCTGAACGGGGTTCGAATAACAATGTTATTCCTAACCATGCAGTGTAAAACCAAAATAAGGTGTTTTTTATTCCTATATTATTTAAGTATGGCCAAACAAGATGAATCATGGAAGGTGGATGATATTACAATGCGAGGTTGGGAAGTGCTTTTTACAGAAGCGAGTAAATATTTAGAACCGAGTGGAAGAAGTGGAAGGAGATTTATTTACAAGATTCTGTAAAACACTTCTATAAACGTGCGTTGTACATTATTTTTTGCAAGATAGCGTTTCAAAATAATAAATAAATCTAAAATAATGACATCTTTGTTGGAAATATTTGCGTTTATTATAAACAAACTGACTAACGTTAACAATTTGTAGCCAATGTTCATACAGTAAAATGACGAAAGTAATTTCGTTGATAATGCAGCGGGCCGTGACATGAATCAGGTATAAAATGGCGGCAAGTAAGAATTTATTGTTTTATATTGTTCTCAAATAAAGTTCAGTTAATTTAAAATGCAGTGATTTGTTTCGTATTAAAGTATATTAACACTACCTTTTGGATATATTTTTGTATGTACATTGTACGTAGTACGTGTTAAGGGGCCAGTGGTTTTTTTACTTCCTGCAAACTAGGTGGGTAATTTGTAATAGTTATTTAATTATTTATAGGTTGGCAACAACGCGAACACGAATGTTAGCGAAATTCACCTTTCAATCATGGTCGCCATTGCTTGTGAGTACGATAGAACAGCACTATCATGCAAAAAATAATTTTTTCACATTATTTTTGTGGAGGGAAAAGATAAAAAAAACACCAAAAATAATGGAGAAGATGTGTAGAGCCATAATGCGGATTCTTCGCTCTAATTCCCCATATTTATCTGTGTGTGTATTTTGTGTGTTTATTTTTGTATAGCGATTGTAGTGAGCAGTACATAGTTTAGACTGGTAGGACTGTTACATACATTGATTTTAACAGATGGCAATCCTGGGTTCTACAATCCGCCAGATTTTTTTTGTCTTTTCCATTGTTGGTTTGGCGTCCGTTGGAGCATGACAGACCCTCCCAGAGCGGCAGTTGCAGCTCTGTTGTTACTGGGTTTATACCAGTATTGTATTGTACTCTTATTATAATAAGTCTCAGTGAATTATAACATTATAATTCCCATTTAAGTGATAGTATAAAGGAAAATGGAGAAGACTTTAAGAAGATTAAAACAGAAAAGTTATTGAAGGAATCCAAAAAGAAAAACAAAGGAAGAGAAATTGAAGAAAGAAGAACCCATACACTGGTCAAACATGCTTTTTGTCTAATGAGTACCAATGTTGTATAAAAATAATCTAGCTAAGATAAACATACTCGAGAGATAGAAATTTTGAAGGCCGTTTAGTTAGTTAACCACAACGGACCATCTGATAAAAATGAAAACGCACCCAGACGTGTAACCTCCTCTAACCAGATCTTCAACGGAACACCAGTATTGAATCCTGCTGATGATGGAAGTAGTTCTGAAAACGTTTCAGATCAATACACTCATTAAGTTTTAAAGCGGACGGACCTTGTGAAGGCAAATGTTTCATAATTTTATATTTTAATTTAGAATAATACCTCAACGGAACTTATCTTTTAATGTTTGAAATATTACCAGACACTTCTCAAAACAATTTTTCTGTATAAAACTAATCAAACATTAACTGGTACTACAGAATGGTCGCTCGGACATAACCTCTCCAGAATCTCTATCCTGAAGTATTATTTAACCGGTCAAACCCTGTTCAATTCACCTCTCTCGAATCGTGGTTTATGTATTCTCCCACCTCATCCTCGACCCACTATTGGGGTGTATTTTCCTGGTTTTCCTACAACGAGTTTCCATGCTCGTCTTTCATTTTCCATTGGTGCTACATGTCCTACCCATCAGTCTACGAAGACTGCATTGTTATTTTTACATCTGGTTTTCCCGTAAAGAATAATTGCAGTTTACTCTACTTGTCTCTCTAACTACATGTAAAATTTTCTCCTCCATAAAGGAAGAGGACCGTGTTCCTTCCTTTAACTGGAAGAATAACCGTTATATATTTTGCTTGAGTTAACATTTTTTCTTGAGGTTTAACATTTTGAGTTAATTACAAGGAGTCCTTATAAACAACATGCATTTCCTAAATTCAACCTATTTTCATGCCTTTCTGCAACCTCCTTTCTGTTTGTAATTGTTGTTAGGACATTTCATCAAAATTTACCTCATTTGTCGTTACTTAACTAAAAAAATAATTGTTCAATAAATTGTTAAATAATAAAGATATAGAAAATTTAATTACGGACTATTTTCAACAAATTCGTTTTATGTTTTTTAATTTACGGTTTTTTGATAATAAATTCATTCTCCTCATTCAATTTCCTTCGTTTAAGCCTATTAAGAAATTTGTATAACATTGGAATATTATATAATATATGAAATTCCATGTATAAAACAGCAGCTCCGCTGCTTTGACTTTTCTAGGTGAACAAAGTAAAATAGTGACAATTTTATTGCGATTCCTAGCGCTTTTCAAAAGTAAATTTCCATTAATTTCATATATATTCCACTAAGTTGTGTTATTTACAATTTTCAGTAATTTATTACGTTAAGAGATTAATATGAACAAACTGTAATTATTGGTCAGAAATAAAAAAAGTAATTCATTTTCGTGGGATCGTGTTTCAATCGCTATTATATTTAATAGCAAGGTGAAGGTTTGTTTAATAAATAGAATTCCTTACGTCAGCAAAATACAGAGTGAAAATGAGCAAAATGATCAATTGTTAAAAAATAAATGTATTACATGAAGTAGGGTAAGTGCTGGATACAGAAGGAGTGTGTTACAGCCAACATGTAATACAGTGTGAAGAGACACGTTACTTATAAACCAAACAGTATTGCTTCTCTTAACATCTCTAAACAAGTCACTTCAGTATTACACGAACAAAATATTTTAAAAATTAAGAATTTATTTATTTTTGTTCCTTTTACAATTATCCTTTGCATTTTGTTGTCCTCGATTAGAAAAATGAAAGTTGAAAAGTTGATGCCCATTTGTTTAATTGCCACTAGTGAGTTGTGTTTACCATTACATATTAATTAGTTAATAACTGTACGTAGTTACTTTCTCGGTAAGGATATGAAAAATACATAATGTCCAAGGTAGTTAGCAGAAAAGAAAAATCAAAGTACAGAACAAAATTACTCTAATTCATCCATAGTAAAGAATCTTGCCCGGGGCCATGTCTTTCATTGCAATCATAGCATGTTCATGCTAATGCTTGCAGTTTACTAGGGAAATATAGTTCCCGTTGCTCTCCACACGGTGAAGGATTGTGATGATGGCCCGATGCTTTTCGGGGACCGTGTGCCCAAGCTTCCTGAAGTTGTTCTACAGGTGCGGAAAAAAAAACAAAAAAAACCTCGAAAAAACCCACACCAAGGAGCCTGTCCGACCGGAATGGAACCCGGGCGCCGACTTACATCAGCACAGATCAGTACACGCACTCGCCTCACGCACAACACCGGCTAACTGATATCAAAACAACATTTCTATCTAACTTTTATTTTCGTTCTTAACAAGGTAATTTGGTTAACACAACAAAAAAAAATATATCATGAATAATGAAAAAATGAAAAATCCATGCGCAAATTATACTAGGCAGCCGACATTATTACAATACAACGAAGTAAAAGAATTTTAATTTATTGTAAAATGCCATAGCTGTGGTCTCAAGATAGCATGCAGCCTTGCACGCAGCGGGCCCGGGTTCGTATCTGGTCGGGACAGGCTCTGGGTGAGGTTTTCGGGGTTTTTCCTACCTGTAAGACAAATTGTCAGGAGAAAGGAAGCTTAGGGCCCAAACGTCCCGAAAATCATCCGGCATTATCATTAATTATCATCGGCCATCATCATCATCCTTCACGGTGTGGAAAGCACGGAAGTACAACACCTATAATTACTAGTAAAGCTGCAAAGTTAGCATGAAAATGCTATGATGCAGTGAAGGAACCTGCCCTCGCGGTAGAATTACTATGGATGGATTCTACATTGTATTATTGTTGTTGAGACAGTAACGGGGAAGTCTACTTACGTGCCTCTTTACCAAGTAAGTTTAATCTGTTTATTTGAATGCAATGGACCTGTCTTAGCAGAGGACAAGGTAAAATATCACTAAAAATTATTTTAATTCTATCTCATAAAAAAAATTAGGACATAAAATAAAATACATTGGGTTTTACATACCTAGTGGCACAGAAAAATATTATCTCAGAAATCTATATTATTTACAAAAATTCGATGTAGAATCTATAATATAATCAAACATTAAGCACTTCCTTTATTAAACAATCGGATGTCATCTAATAGTACAATTTCACGTATTACATGGTTTTAAAGTTATGTGAAAGTTATTAAAACATAGTTATAATATACAATCCTATACATTGATTTATACTCTAAAATTATTCGCAAACACCAATCCTCATCATCATGGAAAATTCCACGAATTTATTTAGGCCATTTTTTGACCTCTGTTCGGCCCTCAAGAGAAAACCATCCTGAAAGTATTTTGAGTGGACGTCCTGGTCATTTTTTCCTGCAGGTTCATATCTTACATTTTTTTGGGTATCCTGTTGATCTTCCATTCGATGTGAACATGTGGCATCCATTCTTGATTATAACAGAAAATTTTGTTTTCTAAAGGTTTCATGTGTAATTCTTCTAAGAGTGCTTCATTTTTTTTGGTGTGATCCAGTTGTGTATCCTGCAGTCCTCCGAAGGTGGTATCTCATTTCAGCCAGATCTACGTCTTCAGTATATCCTTCTCTTTCAACGTCCATATGCGCTACCACCCGTTACAAAGGAGTTGGAAGAGCCAGTGTCTATACACTTTTAGTCTTGAATGTTTTTGGACTAACTGTGGCTTGAAAGATAGAAAATTTATTAACCCTAAAATTCCATAAAAAATTAGATATTCTGCATTTACCCCCTCCTTTACTTCTTCATATGAGATATTACATCCTAGATATGTACAATTATTCACATGCTCCAATATGTTATTTTCCAGTACCAATTTTACTTCTGGACAGGATCTACACTTGAAATGCCATAATTTCGTTTTTCTCTGTAGATATATTCAATCCATATTCTTTGTAATTTGTAAGTTCATTACAGAACTTCTTTAGATTATTCTTCTAAGTGATTTTCATTGGTCATCGGCAAAAACAATAGGGTGTTTTTTAATTTCATATTTTCTGATTATTCTTATCCAAATTTATATTTCTTGTTCCGCAACATATTACTCGTTGATAAATTCGAAAAGAGTGTTGGGGATAGGCGGAACAGCCTTGTATCACACCACGATATAATTCTTCTTCAGAAAATCTGTTATCAATTTAATCTTTTATGGTGTTGTCTTTGTGTACATATTTGTTATGTTCTGCAGAAAGTAAAATGTTCTATCTTCGCTATTCCAATTTATTGAGGAGTTTGATCTATTGACTGTTTGTCGAATGCTTTTACAAAATCTATGGCAAAGCAAAAATGGTTTCTAAGTTGAATTCTTCTTTTTCACGCAATACTGTTTAACAGAACATGCTGATGAATCGATACAAGATGTCCTTTCCTAAACCCATTTGACATTCGATAAGGATTTTCGCTGGAAACTTTTCATTTTCCATTTGAAGTGTCTCTGCCATAAATTTTTGTGTAGCATGTGTTTAAAAACTGATTCCCTATAGTTGACAATTTTCCCTTGTATCCTTTCTTGAACAATGCTTGTCTTCCATTCTTGCGGGATTGTATCTTGCATTTTGAATACATTAGTAAAGAAGGACAACATTCTTTCTTGGAAAGTTGGCCTGCATATTTGTATAATTCAGAATTCAAGCCATCTGTGCCAGTTTGCCTTCATTTTTACATTTCTTTAAACTATGTTCAATTCTCGAATGATATTATGGAATCTGTTATTATTATTCGGAAAAATTGTTAACTTCATAAATATCGTAGTTCAAAGAATTGTATTAATAATTGACACTTTCTTTTGTTATTCGCAATTAATTGGTAGTTATTCAAATATCTTTATTCAAAATGTTTTAATATTTTGAAGGCATTAGTGGAGCTTATGTAAGTATGATTCTAAATGAGTAACAAAACTCTAACCAATTTCAATTACTTATCAATATTTATTTTATTTTAATAAACTTGACCCAGTCCACCCGCTATGGTCTCGAGTTGCGTTTGTGCTAACTCTGTCACAAGCGGGCCCGCGTCGATTTCCGTAGAATCCGGGTTAGGTTTTTTTTCGGGGTTTTTCCTCGCCTATAAGACCAAATGTCAGGAAGCTTAGGCCCAAGTTTGTCCCCGAAAATCTTTCAGGCAATTCATCATCAGAGCGGCTTAACACTTAAACATATTTTCTTACAGACAACAAGCCACCTTTATCCGGGCTTTATCTTGGATTACTCTGAATATGTATTATTATTACTGCATTGGTTTACCTTAATCCTTCAACGGTGTGATCTGTGAGAAAAGCAACGGGAAGTTATCACACCTCTAATATCTATAAAGCTTGAAAGCATAGCATGAAATGCCGTGAAAGGCCTGCCCTCGAGGCAGAACAGAATTTACTATAGATGGAAACTTACGCAATAGGGTCGCAGAGCGGACAAATTCCAACTTCCCAAAGAGAAAGGAAAAAATAAAAATTTCAATAATATATCGAGAAAAGAAAAAAAAAGATTTGGGAATTCTAGAAGAGCGTAAAACAAAATGGAATAGGCTTTGTAGTTGAAAAGGGTAATTCGGAATGAAAGAAAAATCAAGAAACCGTAATTTGCAGATTGGCAACATACTCGTAGATGATTTCCTTAAGATGGAGATAAGCTCTTGGTTACTATTGGCCCATTCGAGTCAGTTCCATTTGCTTCAAAAAAGGATTTCTGCTTTTTGTTTAGGTATGTCCTCATGTGCCTCCTATAAGTAAACCTAGAATGGAGAGATGGTTTGTTATCTTTATAAAGGATGCTAGGGTATGTATAGACAATTCTCCAATTTACCTCATCTGCTTCTTTAAAGGATGGATTCAAAAACTACTGTGTTGAGTGTAATAACAGCACATCTCACAGTGAAAATTCCTCCTACGTAGATCGTGGTGCTAACAGTTACAGCAAGTCTAGAGAAGCGCAAGGTTTCACGCATGCTTTTTGATGGCGACTCTCTATCAGAAGACGTTACATTGGTTTTATTTTTTTATTCGAGGATAACTTCGAAATATTATATCGAATATAAAGACAAACCTTTATTTAATGATACGCGATTTTTCAAATTCTTTTTTGTCTCAGTCTCCTCTGTCTTTTTAAACTGGGCAGAATGTCAGAATGTTAGACTTGGGTACAACGCGACGACTATAAGGTTTCTAGTTGTTGTTAGAAGCATTCAGTTTGATTTTAATGCAGGAAGGAGGAAGTCATCTCGTTAAGTGTTTACAGATGTGCGTTTGTGTAGACACGCGATGGGCGGCTCCAAACGGTCACAGTTTGTATGCGAGGCATTTGTTAACAAACCAAGTAACGTTATTATTACATTCAGTGCTAGCGGTCAAAGTAAGGTTGCCACACCAATTGTAGTCGAATTTAAGTTATTGAATGAATGTTTAGATTTTGAACGTTGTGTAAATATCTCCTGTCCAATCACGATACAGTTTATGTGGGAATTTGCCATAAAATAATTTCAGCCAGAATTTAATGTTGGGGCGGTACGTTTATAGGCTGTTAATGTCCATAGGGTTCCACTTTGATTTTCTTGTGAATTGTTACTTGCCCTACCTCAGTAGCTAGTCGGTTCCTGTTTCAGGGTGAGCGCTGAGACGCCTATTATACGGGTTCGGAAGGAGAATTGTGTGGGAACAGACAATCACTACTTATTTGAAATATTATTTTATTTAAATAATCTCTGCCAATTTAAATGCAAGTTACACTGTGAAGATAAAAACTTTCTTGTCCATGGTCTCGATATGTCATAATGAGAAATAGCAAAATGACTATGAGCTCGAGAGTTTTCCCTAAGTCTTTATCGTTGTTACAAGAAATTTTAACAAAAAAATGTAGATCTGTCTTATATGAGCGGTTGTGAGTATAAGTGAGTTGAAATTTGTCATCATGAGTTCGTTATCGAAGTCAGACCACTTTTCCCCATATGGTCGTCTACCTAACTCTGATTTTGATTGGTTAGAATATTCATCTAAGCGTAACTATTTTATTTAAACTACCACCTACATTTGTGATTTTTATTCTCACGGTACGGATGCGTGTCTCCGCAATTGAAATTTTGACTTGATTTTCTCCCAAACGTTATTTTTAAGCTAGACCAGCTAAGTATTTCAGGTCTATTTGAGGAGTACATATTTATACTTCATCTTTTACTTAGGGTTTTTACCGTCCTTTGCGAGAACTTTTCCATAATATTCTATGAATTTCTTTTAACTATATTCAGTTCAGTCTTTTTTTTATTAAACATATTCTAATCATATTAGGCCGTTCATATCGACAATGGAAGAAGGCTTGTTAAGTCCCTCATCTAACACGTATATCTAGGAGTGAACCCTCAGCGACAAAAAGAATGAGCAGTTCCCGTCCTGTGGCGCCTGCGCATCTCGAAAAGCTAACGCTGTGATTCACGAGTAACGCATTGTTTAATTTTTTAATACTCTGTTTTTGGTTTATCGTTTTACTAGTTAAAGAACAGTGAACGTGATATGCTTTAGATTTTTACGAGTTTCGCAAATACAATATTACTCAAATTGCGACTTTTCAATAAGTTACACTCTCAGCATAGTGCAAAAGTTCAAGAAAACCATTAGACAACTAGTATCCGACGTTCGAGTAGCGTAGATTGTTAACCCACTTACATAAGATAAAATATGTCTTGAAAGCCAGAGTTTCGAATCTTCAACTGTTTTTATTATTCATTGTATTTTCGCAAAATACATCCTACCATGCTATAATATTAATTACTGCCCAAGGATCTACGTCACGTTTGACCATATAAGTATATTCCGTCTTGAAACTCTAACACTATTTAGCTACCGGATCAATTTAATTGTTGTGCAGACCACGTTTTTAATACTAATGCTTAAATGTATGTAATAAAAATACCATAGCTTCATATCATTGTGTTTTTTTATTATTACTTATTACTGAGAAAACGTTTCACCTCTTTAAAAATATTTAGTTATTATGTCATGTCAGCATAATACATTCATAGATATGGCAAAATTAAAAAATACTATTTATTTATTTTTTTATTGTACACTGATCCAACAATTTTTTAATCTGTATAAAATACATCATACAGACCAATAGGACAGAATGTCGTTGGAAACATATAATTACGGAGTCAACAGTTTCCCTCTATTACCACTTCTATTTAATGATACTTAATGCTATCATCAGACACTGAGCTTACACTACATGGTAATATCTTTCTCACGACACACCATTGTAGACAACTCTTTATGGCAGATGATCACGCTTTTCGGCAATACTTAAGATGATTACAAATTCCACCATATCTTAATATCATATCCCAACGATTCACATGGAATCTCAACAACAAATCTAAAGTTTGGCCTTCAAGGGAAATTCCCAGTAAGAAGTAAATTTGTTCAAATTCAATATTAGAGCACGTTATTCATTTAAATACTTGGGATATAATCTACTTATAATAGGGAATGTTATCTATCCTTTAAATTACAAAACTATAATAAAGCTTTAAGATTACAACCAAGTTTTAAACCATCAAAGTGCAGAGACACACAAGATGAAATCATTAAAGTTTTCGCTAGACCAATAATCTGTTATGGCAGTGAAGCTGACCATCAGAACTCGGATGACCGTCATATTACAGCCCTGAATAAAATTCTGCGACTAACTGCAGTTATAGCTTTCTAGCACCAAAGAAATTCAACAAATGCCAAAGAGTTAAAATCGTACCCTATCTGAATACCTCCAAGGATATAGAAACAATTGGCTAGCCCATATACATCGCAGGATCGTCCGAATACCAAACATTTCTCTTACATTCCTCGAGACAGAAGATCTGTGGGTGACCTTTTCGAGATGGCGGGAGACCATAACGGACCACTGGCCTAATACTTGAAAAGGCAGATGATGATGATGATTTTGTATTGTCCATCATCCATAATAATAATAATAATAATAATAATCGGATATATCAAAGTATGTGAAGAATATAATTAACTGGGGATCGAAAATAACTTAGAATGTACCCAAGAAAAAGACATAAAATATAGAATTCAAAAAGGCAGATCACTAATGACAATTTTAAACGGCGTTTTGTGGGATAAGAACAGGAATATGTTTATTAAATTTGTAAACTTGTTTATAAATAGATAAATAAATAAACAATAAAAATAATACTTCCAAATAAGTACGTTTTTTCTTTAAGAACGGACAGACAGAATAAAATAGAGAGCATTTTAACAGATAAAAGATGTAACCCCATCGGAAATAGAACCTAGGACATTTTGCATATGAATCAAGCCACTAAGCTCTGAGCTAGGCGTGCGCTGACTAATTCTGCTTGAAAGAAAGCACATCAAAGGAAGAAAGGTAACGTATTGTAGCTCTACTGTGCAATTAATTTACTCGTGTGGATCGCGCGTTGGTACTTAAAATATTCCAGATCAAGTGTCGGCCCTTTCTTTTGTCGATAAGTGTACATCATAAAGTCAGGTGGGGCAATAGTTCTGCATACATTTTTAGTGTCTGCCGGCCCAGTTCAGTTTCGTAGAATATATTCACACAGTTAAACGGTGCATGTTGATAGGTGGAATTACAAAATTTAATTCTGCTTTTTTTTTCTATATTGTATCTTTCTATCTGAGTTAAGTGTTACAGATTTCAGTATCTACTTTGTATTCCAATGCTTACATTAATTCCATACATCTCCTATGTTAGCTCTGTACATAGCGACTGTCCCGTCGGGTGCGAACATTAAGCCTGAGGATGAACACAAGTAGCCTCTCCGTACACAATAAGTAAAGCGATCTACCAAGTGGTGCTTCAATTGAAACTGAACCACTCAAGGTCATGTTTCCTCCCAGAGATCAAAGAAAGCAGTAGGTGCACTGGAACACGAGCAGTCACACACTACTCTGATGATTGTAAATTACATTTCAGGTAGAGTTTGTGTGCATCAACGAAATTGTGGTGTTATTATTTATTCAAGTCGCTGTCGCTGCTTTCGACCCTGAGTCTGTACATCGCCACACAGTGAGCTGTGTAAAACGTATAGCAACAAAAGTATTTTGATGAATACAAAACAATAACAATTTTAGGCCCAGTAAACGAACATACTGATTAATATACATCGAGAATTGCGCATCAACAATTCAGAAAATTACCACATTTCGATAAATGACTGGATTTCAAAAAAGAACTCCTCACATCTGGCATCACACCGGTCTGGCATCATTTGGAACAATCTCACAGAATTTTGGAGGAAATAATGATTCGCGATTTTTAAAATCCAACCTTCCATTCCTCGTCGTCATGCTTTTTCCTACTATTGGTCTGGACAATTACATGAAAGATGGATTATTAGCTACAATTAACTTGCATACGGTGTTAAGTATTTCAGGACGAAACCCCCAGAACTATATAATTGTGTTACCATTAACAAATAAATATAATAGATAACTATTATTTTCAGTCTTAAAGAATTATTGATTCCGTCCTTAGATATGTATGATGTTACAGTAATTTCACCTCGTTGCTAAATATTTTAGGACCTAAACCCAAAATGAACAAAATATACTTACACTTAGTCAGCAAATTATATACATGGTTTCGTTTCACAAATAATCAATGTGCCTTCCCTGATACATGGACAGATGAACAAAGTGGACAATTTCAGTATGACCGCAATCTCTTTCCGCAAAAAATTTCAAATACGTTCTCTAAATGTCCACTTATTTATACTGAATTAGGAGAATTTTATAATGGCAGATCAAAAATCGAATGGATTATTTTAAACTCTACGTTCACATCCATTAATGTTACTTCGTATAGCTAGTAACAATGAAAAAAAACCGATGCTTATTTGTTAGGACTTGCTTGAAAACTGCCTTTAAATTATTGAAAAGCTTTTTGGATCATAGCAAATTTGACTACTTTTCAATAACTCAACCTCACTTATATTCAGATTTAAAAATTTATGTCCATTGTCCAAAAAAACACGTTCTGTTTGGGAATTTTCATAAAGTTTTCAACTCGTTTATGTGGGTACTTTTCTTTGTGACGTGCATGATATCATCCATAGTGAATTACATAATACACAAGTGTATTAGATTTGAGTTATCTGGTTTCAGGGAAATATCTTACAACTTTTACTTAATTTGGTCAATTCTTACTTCAGTGTCGGTTCCATAAATTCCCAAAACTACCACAGTTAGACTTTTTTCTTCCTATTAGTTTGTTATGCTCTGGTAATTAGCACGATATTTCAAAGCTTCTTCGCCAGTTTCCTCACTGAACCTGTGATGGAAAGGGGAATCACCAACATAGAAGAGTTAATCCGTAAAAATCTCACTGTGCTTTCGGAATTTCAAACTGTATTAGCGGCTTTATTAGATTTCAGCATTAATGGAACTTTAACACTAAACGATGGAGGTGTAAGAGTTAAATACTCCAACTTTCCTATCGAAAACTTCCTAAATATTGAAAACTCCGCAGTACTTACCAGTGAAATGGCTATGAAATTAAAAATATCGAACCGAATGAGACTTGAAATACCTTGTTATTTTAATGTTCATACTCCAAACAGCTCAGTCCGTCCTATTCAGCAAATTTTCTCCATTTTACGAAGCATTCAATTTAAAGGTTATGCCAAGTTTTGAATCAGGTTTATTCATTAAATTGTTGGATGATTACATTTCATCTGACAGAAATGTAAAAGGAACACTAAAAGGAGATAAAATTGGGAGATATCAAGAGGAAGAATACTTTGTTAAAGATTTAAAACACTCAGGGATTGTATTCATTTTTTTTATTTGGTATCGCTGTTAGTATTTTTGTTTTCATTTTCGACATTGTTTCACTCAAGATTTGTTAATTAACTTCAGTGTGAGCTACTGTATCAATTTTGTGCAGATAATTTTGATAAATAAAATATTATGTATTTACATTTTATCTTAAAATAAGCTTAACAACTTCATATTATATTCGTGAAACCACATTCTGAATATATTTTATGGATATATTTTTGTATCGGTTGTACATTGTACATGGATGTGTTCAACTTCATTCTGATGAAATCCAAATTGAATTCATTCTAAGGTTATGGGAATAATGTATTCCAAAGAGGAATAACATTATATGAGTACATTATATGTCTACCGTATAAGTGAGCTCCACGGTTGTCTGTTCAAGATTGTCCGTCAATCGTGTTGTTAACACAACACAATGAACTAAGAATACACTAAACCATTTCTGCTCACGTATAGTTATCAGACACAAGTACATTGGAATTTCAGTCTTGATAACTAAAAGTAAGTAGTGTTTTAATATAACATTTTTATATATCATTTGATGTCGTGGTATAAGCTGAGAATCTATGAAATATCAAATTGTACACAAAATATAATACTTGTGGTTCTAAATTAATATCGATCCTGTACGTTTATTGCATGAGTCCAGTGTCATGAAGAGAAATATGTAATTATAAATACAGAAGGAAATCAATTGTTAGCTTTTTGCGATGCGTTTGAACTTGAAATTTTGAACGGGAAATATGTGGACAAACAAACTTGAGAATGTATACTTAGTAATAAAAATGGTGGGAGCGTAATCGATTATACAGTATGTACACAACACATGATTCTAATCCTAAGTATTGTTTCCAGAATTTAATCCCATCATTTTACAAACAAATTTATTTTAAATGTGTCAGTTAATAGAGAGCCAGTTATTGATGACGTGGAAAAAACTTTAGGCTAATTACACGTTTCAGGAGGATTGAGGTTCGAAGAGAAGAATTTTTCAGATATTAGAAACTCTAATAGGATTTTCAAATAAATGATTACCGTTAATAAAATTATTGAAAACTCTGTCAGAATCTTTTAAAAAACCAGGGTCAAAATTCAAGGTTAAATGCACAATGAATCTGAAGTATAAAGAATGTATGTAGAAGTATGTTGAGAGTAGTCTTTTAACGTTTATAAAGGAAAGCATCAGAAAACTGTACACAAAGGAATACAAATAATTATTAAGAGAAACAAAATTAGAATGACAAAATTACAATGTCAAAATGAGAAATCGGAGGAAATGATGATCGCGACTGAAAGTGGAAACATTTCGGACGTGTGAAAAGCGACATGAGGACTCAAATTAAGGAACATAAATCTCATAAGAATATCTATCGGGGATTGGAAAATCTACATTGATATGGGTTCGGAGGTAAAGATTAAGATATGATCGAGTAAATATAGTGGAGGTCTTCGACTCAATAAATATCTCGTTACTAGACCAGGATAAGTGAAGTACGTTCATCTATTAAAAGTTTAAACAACAAAGTTCCTGAAATCGTTAGTTCACCCGCATAATTCTCTAAAAATTTGTATTATTCGATAAATTATTAGATGTTTTGGAAACTGTGTTCAACAAACTTTTTAATGGTGGAAACCATCCGGAGGTGTATTACAACCGTTTTATAAAAGAAGAGGTGGAGCTCATGTACCAGAAAATGTAGGGAATTTGTCTCTTTCAGTGTTTAGTTCTTCACGAATGAATGAGACAATGGGAAAAAGAGAACAATATGATTTCAAAATATCAATCCGGTTTTAGAGAAGGGCATCAGCAATGGAAAACTTATTTGTTCAGAGAACATTAATTGATGATAATCTGAAAAACAAGAGGGGTAAATTATTTTGTGTATTCATTTATTTCAGATGGCAATCGATACTGTGGACCGAGGTGCACATTGGGAAAAATTGAATCGGAAAATATGTCTTTACAATGATATAAGCTTTAATGTCAATTTATAGATTTGTTAATTTCTACATAAAGTAGATCAGGGTTTCATCACAGATAATCGGGGAATGAGACAGGGTTGCATTTCTTCACGAATGTTATTTAATGTATACCTCTAATATATAAAAATGAACATTCGTTTGTTTGTTTGTTCGTTCGTACTTCATGCGCGGCCATACCGTCGATCAGATTGTGATGGGGCTTCTTGCAAAATGTTCAGGAGATTCCCGGGATGAACACAGACTGTAAGATAGTGGTGATACTCAACTCCTTACCCTTAGAAATCGCCCTTTGTAGTGGAAAACGTGAAAAAAGTAGCTCTTTGGAAGCTTCAATGACTTAACTGCCTAATCCATAAAAAATTCACAAATTTAATGTACACAGAATTGAATATCTCAAAAAGCTCTACAAAAAAAAAAGTCCGCGACAGCATATGTTTATGTCTTACGGATAACTCACAATGACCATTTTTGTCTTTCATTGATGCCAAGAAGATCGAGAGAAGTACGTAGATTCCTGTGCACGCATAGCAGCACATGGCGGGTATTCTTTTACGGATAACTCACAATAACGAATTTTGTATTTTAGCTCATTTATGCCATGAAGATCGAGATAAGTAGATTCTCGGGCAACACGGGGTAATCAGCACAGGGAATCTTAAAATAATTACGATATACATTTATAATTATTTTTCATTTTAGTTATTCAACTAATCATAAGAAGTACATTCATTTTTGTTTTCCAGCTCATTTATGCCAAGAAGATCGGGATGAGTAGATTCCCTGACAACTACTGGTAAACAGCACGGGGTCTCTAAAAATAATTGCCTTATAAATTGTTCTTCTTACTTATTTAGCTAAACATAAAACACATTAATTTTCGTATTTCAGCTCATTTATGTAATGAATGATCGAGATAAGTAGATTCCCGGGCAACGCCGAGTAATCATCACGGGGTATCTAAAAAATATAGATGTGTAATTATTTCTCATTTTACTTATTCAACTAAACATAATAGCACATTAATTTTCACTTATTTAGGCGTAGCAGCGCACGCCGGGTATTAGCTAGTTCATGATATTGTAGACATAATCCTATAAGAAGACAATGAGGTTCCGGAGTTAAGAAACGTTAAAGTCCCTGTTATGTTGTATGCATATTATTATCGACTGGCTAATATCCGGCGTGCGCTGCTACGCTGTAATAAATGAAAATATTTATGTGCATTTATGCTTAGTTGAATAAGTAAAAGGAAAGTAAGTATGCATTTATATTTTTTAGATATCCCGATCTTCTTGACATAAATGACCTGAAATGAATGTGTTTTATGTTTAGTTACATAAGTAAGAGGAACAATTATATCGTAATTATTTTTAGATACCCCGTGCTGTTTACCCGGTGTTGCCCTGGAATCCACTTATCTCGATCTTCTTGGAATAAATGAGCTAAAAGACAAAATTCGTTATTGTGAGTTATCCGTAAAAGAATTACCCGCCATGTGCTGCTATGCTTGCACAAGAATCTACGTACTTGTCTCGATCTTCTTGGCATCAATAAAAGACAAAAATGGTTATTGTGAGTTATCCGTAAGAGATAAACATATGCTGTCGCGGACGTTTTTGTAGAGCTGTTAGAGAATGATATTAAAATTTGTGTACATTATTTTTTTTGTATTTGTTATGGTTTAGGCAATGTAAGCTATTTAAGCGTCCAAAAGGCTACATTTTTCACGGTTTCCACTACAAAGGGCGAATTTCAAGGGTGTATGAGTTGAGTATCACAACTGTCTTATAGCCTATGTTAATCCCGGGAATCTCCTGAACATTTTGCAAAAAGCCCCATCACAATCTGATCAACAGTATTGTCGCGTATAAAGTACGAACGAACAAACAATCAAATATTCATTTGTATATATTAGATTCCAAGACAAGAGATTGCAAATAGAACTTTATCGACTGGAGGTATACTGTAGGCATTGTAGATTGACCGTAAAGGTTAGTAAGAGAAAAAAGAATGACGTTAAAGTGAGAGTCTATGTGAGAGCAGAGGAATGCTAATATAGAGATCAAGTATTTCAGAAAGTGAAATATTTTTAATATCTCGGTACGACGTTGAAAATGAACGGAAAGTGAAGAAACTTTTTTTCATTAATCCAAATATTAAAACCCTTTTTTACCTTGCGGTATATAAGAGTTGTAATTAAGTAACATTCGCAAGTAAATTAACATAAAACAGTACAATAAAAGACAATTATACAACAGTATTATAACAAACAAGAAATTAAGTTATACTTGAGAATAAACCTATTTACAAAAGGAAATATGTAATTATATCATTTTTGTCGGTACGAATATGGCAAAGAGGACTAGAATATTTTTGTCATTAAAATTCAGATGTGTTTCATAACGTTCAAACCACAACATTGGACAATTAAATACAACATGTTTGACTGTTTGAATATCTTCTCCATATTTTCAGGTTGCATTAGATGATATTTTAAATTTGTATAAATATGCCTGAAACTATCCATGTCCGGTTAAAAATTGAGTTCATGTAAGACTGGGAACTATATTTGGGCATTTAAGTCTATCGTAGATTGTTAGGAAAAATGATTCTCGAGTGAAGAAACGTATTGATATAGCAAACTTTAAATGCTCGGTATTATGTACGATGCTAGCGCGACAGAGAAACGGAAATACTGAGTAAGTTATATACACACTTTGTAAATACATTTCAGGACTTAGTGTGCTGGTTTCTAACTGTGGAATCTTATACTAGTTTGGGTAATTTTAAGACGACATAAATTGCAAAACAGTTGTACTAAGTAGTGGTTGCAGGTCATGCAAGGTGAACAAACAATGCGTACAGCAATTTGCTGCGACCACAACATTACCAAGACAGATTCCAAATTCTGGGCAGTCGAGGTTAAGGGGGAACTCCTAAAGATTGGGACGGGTTGGGTATGGGACGTGATATAGCAAGAATGTGTTGAGGATGTATCTAGATATAAGTCATCTCTGTGTGTCACAAATACATCTAAAACAAGTTTGAGGAAAAGAATCATACACTTACTGTCTAATATCAAATGAGAGATCAGGTCTCATTTATCGTAGGATGAGGGCATGGAATTTTCTAAAAGTTACCAACTATATATTATATGCGAATACGTCCGATGTGCGGGAGCTTTGAAGACGAAATGCACATATTAGGAAAATGTAACTCTTTGGAATATTGGAGGATCAGTTGTTGTCGGAAAGATTTATAAACTCAAATCGTGATAGATTGGCATGCTACAAGTTAATGGTAAATCCAGAAAATTGGAAAATCGAGAGTAAATTTCTGGACAAGACGTGGGAACTCATTCGTGAATAATTAAATATGTAAGCAAAGTGTAATATCATTAATACTTAAAGTTTTATTTTGAATGTTTGAATTTGAATTGGAAAATATTTGAATTGCAATGTTAACTTATTGCATTGAATGCTGGTAGGGAGGGCACAATTTATAAATATTCACCTGACACAGTCAGTAACTTTATAAAATATATTACAGATCCGTAGATTTGCAATTGTATTTAAAAAGTGTTATTCTTCATGTACTTTAAGAAAATTATATGTGATTGAATTTTCTGTTATTTGAAATACTGATGTTTAGTTAAGAGGACCTGCAGTGGAAAGTATTAATGTAATTTAGAGTTAGATATTTTCCTAAATACGTGCGATTATACATATAATGCCAGTGAATAGTAGTTAGATTTTTTAACATATCGGCTATTGAAGTGATATTTTAATGTATCATCACGTGACTTTATGATGAAGCCATGAAATCTAATTAATATACTAATATTAGATACATTATTATTTATTAATTAAAAGGACTTATACTGAAGCAGTAACAGTTATGGTCTTAAAACTTACAGAATTTGGCGGTGACTTGGTTCATTTAAGGGAATCTGTCCCGTAATCGATAGACCACATTGAGACTTACTTAATTTTATGGTTTGTATACCGTCGTATATTAAGATAAAAATATTGGCCCAAAGAAGGATACAAAAATGTAATCTAACCTCCTGAACAGTTATAATAAGGGTATACTGATATAACTGCAAAATAATAATACAAATTATAACTTGAATAAGTCAATAGTTTTATATAAAACATAAAGGGATTAAAAACATTGTTGAAAAAACAATTATTAACCTTGCAATATTGTGCAGAAAAAAACATTAAATAAATATCAGTATCTCAATACGTATAATCTTCTCATCCCTCACCCATTTTCTGAAAAATTAAGTTCTGAAGTAAATTATAAGAAATGTATACTTAATTTTTATCTTTCGAGAAGTGTTTGTAATTTATCATTAAATAAGTTTAGGATTAAACAAACAAAAAGTCATAAAAACTATTCTAAAACACAATTCATAATTAACATTAATTAATTACGAATATAAAAACAAGTAGAGTGAAAGTACGATCAATTCTATTCCCTAAAGTGTAGCCAATAAATGTCTTCTATTTGAAGAGACACCACAAATATTATACTTACATAAAACGTTAATAGATAGTTCTAATAATTTAATAACAAAATGTTGGTCCTGTAAACCAAACAAAAGGATTTCTTTTAGAATTTCAAAAAGGAAATATATATCTCCAAGACTTATATTTTTACATAAACTGCTCCTTGAAATTAAATCAATTCTCGTAATGTCTAGATTATTAACTAGATTCATTTTTACCAAATAAATATTAATATGAATGTACAACATAACTGTGTCGTGTTGCTATAACCAGACATTAATATAACTGTCAACAGCACGTGTCTGTGTCTGAGTCTAACGCTCCTCGTGTTATATTCGTCGAAATTATTAATTTCAACAAACCTACTGCGATCCATAGGAAACCCACAAACCTTCAGTGGACATTTTACAGAGACTTTGTCATTCCATGTCTGCTTATTCAATTATTTTCTTTTAACAAACTATTTATTTTGTTCTGGATGGGATATTGAGGAATTTGTATCCGTATATCATATTACATTGTCAAATAATTTCACAGCATGAAGACATTAATGCAAGCAAGAGGGCTAAGCATTGAAGATGCCCAAGATCGTAGGCTTTGAAGGTTTGGCACGGGAAGACGGCAGCAGCTGTAAAAACCCGAGAGAGAGAAATAATTTCAAAACTACAATCACTTCAAAAATATTTTAACCAATTATTGAAATTTTATTGTTAAAATTTGAAAAATATGAAGGAATTTTACATTTTTACTAAAATATGAACATTTCGCCAAAATATTATGAAATATGAAAAAATATGTTGGTCTTATTTGATTCTATAGATTATTAAATGTAAAGATACTCTATGGAGCAACAACAATTTTTATAGAACGTAAAAGTAGTATTATAATATATTAATTTTAATATCAACATAAGTATAATTTATAAATGTAATACATTACAAAATTATGTATAGTACCAGTATTATATTATTCTTTGGCACATTTCTCATTTGAGTGAATTTTTTAAGTAGATTGCTGTCGTTTAAAAGGTCATGAATTTTTTCACAAGAATTTGTTAAATTGTATTTCACACACAAAATAACTTTCAAAGTTTCAACACACAATTCCGATTTTTTATGTCCACATTTTATTTACCAAACAATGGTGGTCGAATCAACAATGTAAACTTTGATAAGCAGTTCTCAACAATGATTTGTTATTATTAAAGTTTAACATTACAAAATTAACAAAAATAATATAAAACTCATATCCTGGCGAAATAGCTACATGGGCGGTGAAAACCGTATATTCCCTTTCCGTTATTATTAATTAAGAATTATTGTAATTTGTGAGAGAGAGTGCGGGTACTTTTAAACACAACAAGTGTTGCAATTTTATTGATGTATTTTTGTACGAACACGGTGTTTGAAAAGAACAACCAGTAGATATTGAATCACATTACAATTACAGTAATTATTTGTATTCT
>JASPKZ010000049.1:27500-246050 GCA_030220185.1 Diploptera punctata
TCCACTAGACCACAACCATCCCTGCTAAAAACTGTCGATATAAAGCGATGCAATGCTACAGGACTTACTTGTATAATGAAATTATTTGACTTAATTTAAATTAATCAGACGTGTTTTGCATCAGTTGTGGGAAATAAACAATATTGTTATGATTCATGTATTTTATGTATTTCGGGCTATATGGCCGTGGTCTGGTTTTATTAACACTCGACGTTTCGTCTACTACTGCGGTAGACATCCTCAGGAGATTCTGCGTGTTCTTTGACCTCTTAAATCTTCAAATATCGGCTGCAGACTGGCTGTGTGTTGGAAATCGTGTCCTTATTTATAGTTGAGTATTGTGTGGTGATGTTTTCTACACGGTCCGTTACTTTGGAGCTATTTTTCTGATTGGTTGTCACTAGCGTAAGTCATAGATTTTATTCTCGTGTTATATGCAGTAGCGCCGGAATCCAAATTTTATTAATATCCATAGTTTATTCTTTTTTGTTAAAAGAATTTTTGTGTTTGTAAATTTCAATAGTCTCTCTGTGAAGTCTGATGTAGTAAAGTTGTGTTTTGGACACAACTTGTGTTTCTTCAAATTTTATGGCATGTTCTTTGTTATTCACTAAATGTTCTGCTACAGACGATTTTTCAGTTTGTTTCAACCTACTGTTTCTCTTGTGTTCTCGTATTCTTGTACTTATCATCCGTTTTGTAGTTCCTATGTACACTTCACCACAACTACATGGAATACGATATATGCCAGCAGTGCTTAAAGGTTCTCGTTTATCTTTTGCTGGATTTAATGTATTGCTAATTTTATGTGTAGGCTTGTAGATAGTCTGGATCTTATATTTTTTTTCAGAATTCGCCCTATTTTGTCTGTTATAGATTTAACATAAGGTAGAAAAACCTTGCCTTTGATTTGTTGCATAGTTATGTTGTTAGTTACATGTTTTTTAGGATTTACTGCACGGTTGAAATAGCAGGAACACTGTAGAGTCGAGAATCAAGTTGGCTGTGTCTTAAAACACGAGAATGTTTACTTAACAATCTAATCTAAGATGTGAATAGCATATAAATAAAACGATATTTTATTTGATCGTGAAGAAGAACCAATTTCGTCTGCAAAGCTTATAACTAACTAACGCACTGGCACTACCGAACCCGTAGGTTGACATACATCCCTCTCCTGACAATCACACCCTGTATAATCTACTTCTCTCATATCATGGTTAATGTTAATCTCCCACCTCATTCTTGGTCTACCAATCGGATGTTTTCCCTCTAGAAGCTTCCATTCGTGTCACATGTCCTGTCTATTGCAGTCTACGAGACATAACTGTTATATAAGGCTTCCTATACATATCTTGTAGCTCACTATTAAATAGTATTCTCCATTCACCTGTCTGTTTTTTTGTCCAAAAGTTTATAACAACTTTATTCTCCAATAGTAGTAATCTTTTCTCCTCCCTTAAAGTAAGTGGCCATGTTTCACAACCATATAATAGAACTGGGAGAATAAGAGTATTATATATTTTCAGTTTAGCCTTTTTTTGAGACAAAATAGGACTACCAGAGTCCCTGTATGCACAATAGAATGCATTCTGAGAGCTGAACCAATAGCCTATGTAATTGCTATGTGTATCTCATTCTTTTTTTTTATAATAATTGTCACTAGGTATTTTAATTAAGCCACTTGTTCAAAGTTTCTTTCATTTGTCATTAACTGTCCATTTCAATTAGGGTCTATATAATGTATTTCTATGTGTGACCATAGAGTTAATTTTACTGATATTTATCTTTAACCCAAAATTTCCAAATTTCTTAGTGTTAATTAATGAAACACATATTTCGGCATTAGCTTTGTTTATTACGTTGCGAATTTCTGTTGTTTCTTTGAATTAATTTGCCTCTACTTTCCTTAATTTAGGCCGCTAGAACAAATGAAAACAAGTGGTCATTCCACAGAAGTAAATATTTAGACACCACTTCATTACTCACTCGGTCCCATCAGCACGTCATCGCACTGCGTATTATTGACAGAACATGGCCCGCCCTATGTATAACTCAACAATTGTTCAAAAACAAACTAATTTATGCACCACCACTGATAGTATTCTTTCAACAATTTAATAATAATATAATTTACATTGTAAACGTTTAATTAAGATTCACAAATATTTGGTGTTGGTGTTTTAAATACTGTATAAACGACAATTTATTACTTTATTATATCTCACTATTTAGATGCACATTAGATACGAACTGACCATCGAACAATTCAATTAATCACGCTTGAGTACATGTTATTACTGTGTATTTTGATTATCATTAAAGCTACTGTTTCAGATATTGCGTTAATGGTCACGTTGTAATTTAGTGTTTAATAACAGAGTTAATAGTGGAACAGGGTCTTAACTCCACCAGGATTAAATAAATAAATAAATAAATCATCACAGATAGGAATACAGAAATGGAGGAAATGAGAGGAGAAGGAAAGAATACGGTTATTTGAGAATGAAGTTCTTAGGAAAATATCTGGGCCAAAGAGAGAAGAGCAGACACCTGAATGGAAAATATGCATAACAGAGAGCTAAATGATTTCTATGGCCGCGCGGAGATAAGCTCTCCACAAATCTCTACTGTGTTCTAATGTTTTCCGATCATCCCCTGTATAATTTACCTCCCTCAAATCATGGTTAATGCCATTCTTAGTCTACCTACTGGCTGTTTTCCTATGAGTTTCCATGCCCCTTTTTACTTCCCATTTGTGCCACATGTCCTCTTCACAGCAATCTTCGAGACTTAGGCCTATATCTGCCTTCCTATAGATATCATGTACACTTCTGCATTCACCTGTCTATTCTTGTTTCTTTGGTCCTTTTCTCTCAAATATTCATACTTTTTTCTCAAAGTAAGAGTCCATATTTCGCATTCATACAATATAACTGGAAGAATAAAATTTTATATATTTTAATTATTGTTTTTTAAAGAAGTTGGGGCGACAAGAGTCCCTGTAATGCATAATAGCATGAATTGATCCTATGTTCAATCTGTTTCTGCACCTCGTTCCTGTTTGTAATATTATTGTTCCCAGCTACCAGCCACTTCTTCAGAATATCCTAATTTTCATTCGCCCTCAATTTCCACTACAGCCTATAATGCATTTCCACGTGTAAACCTATATTTAGTTTTAATGATGTTTACTTCACGTCTCGATTTCTTACGTCACTCGATAGAGTATGTCACCTTCTACGTCACCATACCAACAGCTTGTTTCAATATAAATAAAACTTGCTTTTGTTTTAGATGTGTCTCTCCTCAGCTGATCAGTGAAGGGAGATGTGATGAATAAACAAATATGCAACTCCTCTATAAGGTTATAAATGCAAACAAAACACAACGAAACTCTGTTATTTAGCACCGTAGAGTTTTTATTTTTGTTATCTGTGTTCGAGTCGCATTGCCTCTTCCCACGCGCTACGCACAGAGTTACTGTTTACCTGTCTACGTTCTTTAAGGTTGTACAAAGTTTTGTTTAAAAAGTGAAATTGACCACAACAACAGTGGACTAACAAGAAGTTTAGATCTCGTTTCTTTCGTTTGTTTTAGGAAGTTTCAAATTTTCTCTACATTCGCACGTCTTTTGTTGTCATTTAGTGTTTTAATGTTCTATTTATAATAGGGCCAACACACTTTCGCTAAATCTTATCTTTTTATCGTTATAAAAACTATGGATAGAATTTTATAAAAAGTAAATGGACAGTTGCTGAAAAATGAAGAAAATTTTGAATGAGTGTAAAAACCAAGAACAATAATTACAAAAAGGAACGAGGAGCACAAATAAATTAAACACAAGTTCAATTGTGGAAATGAATTATATTATGAATTTGATGAACTCTTGTCCCAACTTATCTCGAAAAATACATAAAACTGTTATTCTCTCAGTCGGACTTTTACTTTAAGGGACGAGAACTGATTAAGAGTATTTGACATTAAAGCTCTTAGGATACATTTGGACTAAAGAGAGATGAACAGACAGGCGAATAGAGAAGACTGCATATGATCTATACTACAGCGTGCGCAATAATTCTTGAATTAAATAAAGTCAACTATAGCAAACGTCCTGTATTCACTACCCGTGTATAGACCTAAGTTTCTTATTTATTACTCAAATAAACAGGCTTAAAATTGTAAATCCTGAATCCAATCTAATTTCTGAAATATCCAAATAAAGCAAATATAAAAGTGTATTAAAAATTTCTTATGTATATTAATAGATTTTAAAATGTTCTTTCGATTGACCTCAAATCAATTCTAGAAAATGGTTAAATAATCTGCGTGTTTGTTTGAAAAACTATGTTAACCTCACGGTTAGCTACTTGACCAAGTTTTTGAAACAGAAATTCAATTCAGTTGATGACGGCTGATGTGCTTATTTGAATATTTTAAATTCAAATATATTTTGTATTTTTACATTATTTACATGTTTTAACTTATTTACATGGCGCATGGTCATTTCTATTGAAACTATATATTCGTAATGAAAGTATGGTCTCAGGTCGCTCCGGAGCAGGGTTCGATCCCCTGTCGGGACAAGATTCCAGGGTAATTGATTTTTTTAGGGTTTTCCTCAAATATCAGGAAACTTTAAGGCACAAACAGTTCCTCAACATCATCTGATAATTATCATATTCACCACGTTTAGTATGAATGTGTGTGTGTGTGTGTGTTGTCTCGGGTCCCTTATTGAGGGAGGCCCTTGTGTGTGTGCTCCGTGAGGTCGTGTGCCTACAAGGAGACAGGTTAAAACTAAGCTGGGTTAAATGTAATACAACTAACAACGGACAAAATGATAAAAAACAAGAATACGATGAGTTATTTTTATAACTAAGGTTAAAATCGAAGTTTACGGCATTTTGAAAATATATTTAAAAGTAACACAGTTCACAAAAGGCAGACCTGGGTGAGAACAGTTCCACTTATTCTTCATAAGAACATAAATACAAATAAAAAGTTTTTTTTTTTATTTTCCCAATTATCATTTTTATGCAGGCACAACAAAGGACTGTAATTTACTGAGCAGGTCTCTAAGCTCATTATTTAATTGCTTCTAAGTTGAACGGAACATCTTTTACACGTCAACAATTGAGCTGTGAACTTAACTTGTGGACAGTGTTGTAAGTAAATGAGTAGAAAAGTACCAACTTATGCAACGTAAAAAATATGATATATAAATAATTTTAGAAGGTGAAATATGCCACACTTAATGAAATAGAGAAGGACCGATATTTAGAAATGTAATTAATTGTCACTGGAAGCTTGGACGATAAGCCTAGATAAAATAAACATTGTTAGAATCAACATACAAAAGCACTCGCCGAACTCCTTTCATCATGTTACTAGTTGTTGTGCTGGTTATATGAGTGAACAACAGTAATGGATAACCAAGTATTACTATTCTCAACAGAAAACAACTTCCTTTTTGGAATTCGTTATACGCATCCAGTATTTGTTTTTTCTTTTTCCATGGTGCAATAGCCCTTGGTGTACTAGTCAGCTGACTGCCTCGCATCCAAAGATGTAAATCGCAGAAGCAGGCGAACATGCAGCCAGTGTATGGGTCACATGTGGTCAGCATGTCGGGTCCCACAGCCGTTATAACTGGATTTCTCAACCTACAGGTGTTACTTAATGCCTCACGATGTTGAGTGCACCGGTCCCATACTGGCCGAAATTCCATGAGAAAATTTCTTACACATCGGGGACTCGAACCAGCCAAGTCCCTGGCTATTCACCAGGGCATCTTACCTTAAACCGCTCGGCGGGGCTGTTTACTTGTGTTCAAGCATCTGATAATGGACACTAGTGGGGTCTATAAGGGGCGAGAGTCAAGAATATTCCCAATAAAAATTCTAATAAAATATATCTCTATAATACACAACAAGTGTGAAGCTATAATAATTACGCACAATGTGGACCTATTTTAAATACAAATATAAGCTAAAGTAAACTAAACAAATGCAATTTCCAAACGCAGTTGCTCCAAACATAAGGTAGTCATTATGCCAATTGATATGTTATGGGAACATTCAGACTGTAACCTATAATTCAAGCATCAAATCTACGTAATTTAACAATTTACCCTTTAAAAGGACGTAAAGATATAATCTATATATTTGTTTATCTGGTTGAACGAGCCAGCAGTCCAGTACCAGCTGTACCTCTTCCGATTGTAATGTAAACAAACCAGATGTATGACTGCATTTCCATTCGTCGAACAGTGGTTTTAACTTTAAGCGTGTGTTTAATTAAATGAGAAAACAGTAACATTAATGTACACTACAGTTTATCAGATAATCTGGTGCCCCATAAGGATAAGTTTACAATTATGTTTGAAAAATGACTAATGCAAGTTTTCATGGTATATACAGAGATTTTTAAAATAAATTTAAATTTCCTTCAACTTAGAGGATTTGTCGCATTTTTAAAAAATAAACACGTGTGTATTCCTCAGGTAATCATTCACATACTACAATTTTAAATTGGCGCTTTTCTTTCTTTCTACTTTTATTATTTCAATTCGTGCAGTTGGATTCCTGGCATAGAATCGCCTAATGATTCTCAAAATGGGGCCATTTTCATGAAACTAATTAGAGGTGATCGTTGGTTTGATAATGATACTGGACATTAAAAATAATGATACTTCCATTTTCCTAACTTAATACTTTACTTATACTTAACTGATAAGATGCACAAGACAAAAAGAATAAAATTGAGGTTAGGGTGAGTTACTTCTTACAGAAAGACTCGGACACTTGGAAGTCAAAAACAAACTGGGAAGTAAAGTTAGTTAAAGAAGTCTGTAATTATAATACATAAACAATATTTAGTTAAAACTTTCATCAGGATATATTCTAGGGAAGTCCCGCGCCGTTAAAGCAAGATGCCTTGATACAGAGTCACGGGGCTAGCGCTGGTTCGGGTACCCATAGGAAGAGACATTTTGTCATGGAATTTCGATCAGTATGGGACTGGTGACCACCCACCATCGTGAGGAATTTGGGTAGCTACAATTAGTAATAACTCCGTGTTGAAAAAAACAAATATAACGGCTGTGCGGCCCTACATGCCGGGCAGTTTTAACCTCTACACCAGGCTCGATTATTGTGATTAACACAGCTTGATGTGAGGCCAGCAGCCGGCTGGAAGTCTAAGGACCTGAATTCTAAGCCTACAGTGAAGAAGGCATATAACTCAATAAGCTTTTAGTATATGTTGATCCTATAGGCGATAGCGAGGCTCATTGCACTGAGTAACATCAATATATGGTCACACGTAGAACTACATATAATGGAAATGGACAGTAATAACAAATTGTGAAGATTCTGAAGAAGTGACTGAATTCAAATTTCTAGGAACAATAATAATTACAAATACACAAATAATTGAAGAACTGCACTTAAACAAGCGTGAAATATTTTCTAAGTCCTATAGAGCAACAGTGCGCATGCGCCACTGTTCATAGAGCCAGCGATAACTTACTATCGAACCACATATCGATTATCATTCTCGATTACTATCCGTCGGTATAAAATTTAAATGACCAATATTTGCAATAAACCCCAAATCTATGTTAAAAATGCATTAGTAATATTAAAATTACCAAAAGTTTAATAAAAATGGGTGTACACTTACTTATCACTTCCTAACGCTGATCCAACCAGCGATAGAAAAATCATAGACTAAGTAATATACTCTGGAGAAAATAGCAGTTAGCATCATAATATTGTCTAACAGTGTCATAATACTGTGATTAGCGTATTTAAATAAATACTTCAAAATTGTCTAATAATGTTACAAAAATTGTATGAAAAAGTTTAAAATATTATATAATTTAGTAAATACAGAAGAAGAGCTATAGTTTACAACAATATAACTGAAAAATCAAGCGCTAGTAGAAGTGCAGTTGAGCCCAAATAACTACAAACAGGAATGAAATGCACTAAGAAATTAAACATAAGCTCAATTCTGGGAAAGCATGTTATTACGCATTGCAGGAACTCTTGTCATTCCATCTTCTCTAAAAAACATAAAAATATATGAAACGGTTATGCTTCCTGTTATATTGTATGTATGCGGAACTTGGATGTCGCATTAAGGGAGAAGAAAATATTACGAGTATCTGAAAAGAAAGTTCTTACGAAAAAGTTTGCACCAAAGAGAGATGAACAGGTGAATGGAGAAGACTGCGTAAGCTACATGAAGTATACAATAAATTAGATCTAATAATCACAGTTAAATCTCGTAAACATGGGCAGGACATGTGGCATGAAGGGGATCAAAGAGGGACATGGAAACTCTGTGGAAAACAAGAGGGAAAGCGCCCAGTAGGTAGACGACAGAATAACATTAACCGAGGTAAATTATACAGGGGATGATTGCAAAGCATTATCTGAGAAAAGGGATGTGTGTCCATGAACCTTCAGGTTCAATAATAACACTATTGGTTATCAGTTTAACAGTAAAAGATGATTGTGTGACAGGAATGTTCAGGTAGTGTTATTGAGAGATACAAAGAGTAAAATCACATGTGTGGTAACTTACCTTCTCCATTCAGGCTCGAGTCTAAACATGTTCATATTTGTTATGGTTCATACTTACACACGCGCACTTGTATTATTTTACAACGAGACGGTAAAAGTTCGATTACTTACAAGGTTCACGTAGGATGCACTGACAACACTATCGTTATTAATGTTCATCTGTTAAAAATATAAATTTCTATAACTTTTAGAATAACATATTAATGCAGTAACTGATGTTATTAAATTTATCAAGATGGCTAATTACATCGCAGTAACCGCGCACGTTCTGAACCGAGGCATGCCCAAAAGAAGTAACTTGATGCGTTTCCTATCGAAACATTATTACCAACATGATTTGTCCCGCGCGAGCGAAATCGCTAATTTGTTATTGAAATATGAATCTATTTAGCGGTTGAATCATAATGGTATAGTAAATATTATGTAGCTTATTCTTCAATATATGTCTCTAGGATTTTTATATGCTAAAAGTATTAGGCTATTCTATGTCAGGTTTCCACCTGTGAATGATGTAACAGAACAAGTGACATCTAGCGTCATGTTAGCCAACATCAAACGAATGTTGATTATATTTATACAAAGAAATCTTCTTCACTTGTGCATTGTTACTTTTTTCTATATTTGTGTCAATTAAGTTTTGTATTGTTGATAGGGGAAAATTCCTATGACATGTCATATTTTGACTTTCATTTTGAATTTCGAGTAATTAAATAAAATGTATATAGAACTTGTGACATTTAACATAGACTCGATTCTGGAATTGCATTACAGGACTCTAGACGTCGCCAACTCACTCACTACCCGGATACATACCTATCCAGAGCTAATGTTTTCCAACCATCCGCTGTATAATGTACTTCCCTCAAATCATAGTTAAGGTTATTCTTCCACCTCATTCTTAGTCTCAATACTGGACACTTTATCTCTGATTTTCCTACAAACAGATCGCAGTAGCACTAAGTAACTAACCTGTTTGCAGTATCGAACCCGTAGGTTCATGGCCTCATGTACATAAGTTCTCCATACATCCCTTTCCTGAACTAATGTTTTCCAATCATCACCCATGCAATCCACCTTCCTCAAATCATACTTAACCTCCCAACTCATTCTTGATCTACCAACTGGGCGTTTTCCTTATGTTTTCCGACAAGAAGTTTCCATGCTCCTCTTTCACTCAACATTCGCACCACATGTTTATCGCAGTCTACGAGACTTAACTGCATCTGATGTCTTTATAAAGATCCTGAAGATCACTGTCATGTAGTCTTCTCCATTCATCTGTCTAAAGTAAAAAAAAACTTTATGCTCAATACTGATAGTATTTTCTCCTTCCTTACATATTATGATGATCATCTTTGACAAGCCTCATGGTCTCAGCGTTTCTGACTGCAGTACAGAAGGTCCCGGGTTCGATTCCCGGTCAAATAATGGGATTTTTTTCTTAAAGGAAATTATTCCTGTGGTTGCCCATGGTTTGGAATTTAGGTTAAGTTTAAGTTATTAACTCTCCTGGCGCTTCATTATCATTCATCTCCTACCATATCGTAACTCCGCCTTTAAGGTGCTCCAACTTAGGAAATGAATTACAATTCTGACAAAGCCAGGGGATAAAGCCAGAAATGTCATAAAAGACTACCTGGTGCCATTAGAAAAAAATATAATCATCGTATATTAACTACACTCTTTAAGAAGACTACAAAAATGTATTAAGTAGTTCTGTATTAACAGATGACGTACTTCTTAAAGGCAGCTCAGAGCGCCACTCCAGATCAAATGTCGCATTAATCAAAAATAAAAGTGCCGTAATGACTGTTTAATTATTCCAATGAAATTGTACCTATAATGATGTTCCTTTATGTTATTGTTGTTTCGGAGGTGGTACGTACAGAAAGACGTTAAAACACATTTTTATAATCATCTTAAGAGTGTAACAAATTACAATCGGTGGATTTCTGTTCTCAAATTTTGATCAAATTCGCAACTTTTTGGTTTCTAATTACAAATCGAAAACCTACCCATGTCTTGGTCCTGACCATCGTTCGGGGAATCCGCCATATTTGTTTAAGTAAGCATACCTGAAATGAGGTGTGTCAATATGGCGGTTAGATTTTCGTATTTAGCTTCGTTTTAAACACGTATCAGAAGGATTGCATGAAAATGTGCTTCGATATAAGGAAATGAACGCCGGGAAGAAGATTCCATTATTTTAATAAGTGGATGTGGATTCCATAGAAATCTTGGTATTAGTAACCTTAATATGGAGTAGTGGATTCTCACGTGTAATTCTTGATACAAATGTCAGGTAAGTTTATTATTTTTTACATGTTTCAAAATATTTGTATTATTACTAGGCCTTAAATCTATAAGTCATAAAATTCGTATTGATACGTATTTGGACGGCTTTAGGGTTTGTCATAGGCATACGTGTTAATTGGGAACAGACCCCTATTTGGTGTCGGTCATTTTTTTTAATTTTTATAATTGGCATGCTTGTTCCGCGATTTATTCCCGCTAAAAATAAAAATGGAGTTAATCCGGGAGTACAGAGATGTTCGAGATCTCCTCGAATTAGTGGCGGCTCCATCCAGGAGAATCTTCCGAGACCGGAGTAATCCGTTTGAAGAATTCTCGGAAGAACAATTTCGGAGAAGTTTTCGATAATAGAGAACGAATAGAGTGGCCTCTCTGTTGTTAAATTTTAGAAGCAATTTCATACCGCTACGCCATCTGAAGATGACCACGGTACTACTTGAGCATGGCTACGGTGGATCAATCGCAAGAAAAGTACCCTGTCATTACCCATTCTTTAAAAAATAAAATTTAAAGCTAAACACAAGCAATGCTATTTTGAGAACAATTTTAGCATGTTTTGTTCTTACTCTCTTCAGAAGAAAAGTACAAGAACTTTGCCAACTTTACAGATGTCTTTAACTACAAATTATTTTCAATCTTTTTTTTTTAATTCATCAAATTATTAGTAAGTAGACTAAAATGATGTACACAATTTCGTAAGTATTTATTAAAAACCATTCCACTTTTAGATGAACATAATGAATATGGGAAATTGCTATTTATTAGAAAGTAATTGGAAATGTTAGACCTATACAACAAAAATATTGGCAACATTTTTGTAATAATTTTCTTAAGTAAAAATAAAAAATACAAAATTGTTTACAAAGTAACATTTCTTGTGTTATTTCCATTAAGAAATATCAAACAGGACCTGGATAATGGATATGCTAAGGCAACACCATTTGACGAGCCTGGTATATTGAGTCTAATGTGCTATTTGTTTTTGTGTGTTTTAAGAACCGAAACCATAAAGTAATTTAAGCACAAGTGTTTAAATGTTCTTAAAATGAAAATTCAAAAATACCTTAGGTTTATAAGAACGTAGCAAAAAGAAATTCGAATTAATACATATGCATAATTTTTCTATTCTGAACTACTCATATGTGAATGCACGCACATCAACTCTAGTTAGTAACCAGACTTGTCTTGATTAGTTTGTTTGCTTTTAAAATGAAATAACATGATTCATTTATTGCCTTGTATTAAAATTAATATTTTAAAAAAATTATACATTTTATAGTTACTTCAGGATGTACATTATTCAAGATGAACAAATTTTCTCAATGAAACTTCAGTCACAGACATAGTTAAAGATTGAATATTTCAACAATAAACCTAATTATTTTATATGTAATTTTATAAGAAGACTATTGCACATTTATTTACTAGCTTCCTATTACCCCAAGCCCTATAACGGGATCACCTACATTTACATTTTGATTACAAAATCTAATAGTTCATTAGAGAAGAAATCATATGTATATTCTCCAAGGCGTAACAAGCTGAGAATGCCCTTGGCCTACCAGCTAGCTGCTGGCCCAATATCCACCTGTGAGAAGAATTCAAATTGTTATATTTTTTAGGCTTACATACCTATTTAAGCCTAACACAAATGCCTACCTTCATTACTACCAGGAAATCGCAGAATAGTTGAATGTTAGGCCAAATTATTGTTGTTAAAATTGACACTCAATTGACGGAACAGTTTGTTCTCTACGTAATTACCAACACTTCATATTAACATTTTTTTTTTCACATGTTAAATAAATGTTATGAAAGACATAGAAAGTTCTCAACGAGGTAGAAGTAAGGATGAATTCAAATTTACATGACACAATATTAACATAATTTTAAAATTTGTAATTTAAAATATATTCTATAATAGTTCAAACATTTGATTTTAATAAAACACAACCACTTTTCTGCATAGTCTATAATGTACTGGTATGTTCTTGCAATACACTTGTAGATATTCTTGAAGAGCAACTTCTTTACACCTACTGTAGAGCCTGTATACACACATATATACATATACAGTGAGTTTCACTCGACCTGCAACCAATAGTGGGAAAAGTGACTGCAAGCATTGAGTAATCAACTCACAATGCCTATGCTCGTGGCTGCAAGTCAAGTGAAACTCACTGTATATATATAATATTTGTCAATGTCCTTCACAATGAAGGTATTCCCAACTCATATATATCGATGATCTAGGATCATACTATTCTAAGTAAGTGTTTTATTTAGAATTCTAGTTATGTCAATTTCCCATATGTATGGGTATTAAAAAATAAACAAAAATTTCATACTCCAATTTTCCAAAGGTGTTAGTTACTAATCAAAATATTGAATTCCTGATTTATTATCAAATGGTTATGGAAATGTAACATTCACAACAAGAATTGTAAAAAGATGGACTTCACACAATATGATCCTGAACAATTGTATATGTATTATGTACATCCTTAGACAAAAAAATGAGTTATCTCTTGATTCTATCAACCGATCGGGGAACTTCGTGAGTTCTCGCAGAAGCCTTATTCACATTAACACGTTTTCAGTAATTGTACTGAGCTGTTTGCTAGTTAACGTAGTGCACACTCAAGTAACATAAAAGAGAGACCTTGCCTTTGTGTGCTTCCGTGGTCGAGATGTTTAACACAGAACATCTGCGTTCGTAACCTCACGGGTTCGATTCCCGTTCTATTCTTTTTTTTTTACTAAATGTTAGGATAGCATTTCGCCTGTAATATAGTTTCATATTTAATTTTATATTTCAGTTTTATGGCTTTAATGCACACACAAAACACATAAATGAAAACCTTCTAATAATTAAATGATGAAAGAAAATAATATCTTCTAAAATGAAACTTTAACAAAAACAAAATCAATATCGCATGTATGAATCCTCAGCATCTATTGCCGCCCTCAATCTGCGGGACATTGATGCAATCAAATTTCTAAAGGCATGTGGACGATCGGCTAGAGCATCCCAGGCATCTTGAATTTGTGCCCATAAGCCATATTTCGTTTTTCGTGCATCCGCAGGCCAATTAGAGTTCATCCCTATTTTCATCTTAGCCCATACATTTTCCATTGGATTCAACCTGGTCAACGCCGAAATTTGATTTACCTTCTCCTTTAACAATGAAATCAAATTTCGCTAAACATATTTCAGAAAGCGGTCATAGTTTCAACAATATCGATAATACAATGTAAATTGTACACAAAGAAAACAACAGACACAAAATTAACATTTTACAAGAAATCACAATTATCAAGAAGGCCAAGAATACAAACATTCTCAACGAAAATGTGCTTAATAAGCAAAACCCTCTATTAGACATACAGTTAATTCAATACTACTATAACTCCAGAAGATGAAGCATGCATCGAAAGGCCTAGAGTGAAATAAACGAAAATTTTAGATAGTTGAGGAAGACGGTAGTATACAAGGTAAAAATAAATAATAGTTTAAACAAACTAAAACAACACGCTTTATTAGAAAACCGAACTAAAAAATGAAAAATTATTTTATTTTCCAAAACACTTGGGATCAAATTAAAGTGGTCAACAAAAAACATAGTCTCCAACACATCTAGAATAAAACTAGAGTTATCTACAAAAAATAATTTTAATATCAAAAGCGTGGGATGCTCTATAACAATTAATACTTATATTTGATAATAAACAGATATTGGTAAAAGTAAAGTCTCTAAGAAGAAAACGTAAAAACCATAAAAAGCAATCAACGCTTTTGATGGTATTTTTTTTTGTAGATAACTCTAGTTTTATTGTAGATGTGTTAAAGATGATATTTTTGTTGACCACTTTAATTTTTTTTCCCCAAGTGTGATGGAAATTAAAATTATTTTTTTATTTTCTTTTTCGGTTTTCTAATAAAGCGTGTTGTTTTAGTTTTTTAAACTATTATTATTTTTTTAGTTTGGTTATCTAATAAAGCGTGTTGTTTCAGTTTTAAACTATTTTTTTTTATTTTTAGTTTAATTGATTGTCATAAACGGGAATCCCATGAAAATTGAATTGCTTAATACTTTTCTAAAAAAAATCCTCGAGCCCAGAATTGAACCAGCGACCTATTGATTGCTGAAATTATATACCACTACAGTCCACCGCTCTACTAACTGAGCTCTTACAACTATTGCCAAAAAAGTCGATAAGTCCGGAACCTATTACACAGGTTTTTATTTTTTTTAATTTTCCGATGAATCTGGCCGGGATTTTAGAAAACAAAGATATGAAATTATTGTATTGCCATGGGTTGTTTACAAGTATACAAAGTTTCAAGTCGATCCAATGTTTTTAAGTGGATGAAAATCGTGTTCAAAGATTCCGTTACATAGATACAGGTTCGTTACATAGACAGATACAGGTCAAGCAAATATAAAGCTTGTAAAAATATATAATTTAACATTGTTATAACCTCAACGGTATAAAAAAATATGAACTTAAAAAGTATAGATTAATTCAAATGTCGAAATAAAATGTATTTAATTCATAAAACGTTTTAATACAAACATCACGAAAAAAAAACTGCGTAATTGAAGACGTGAACCTGCGATCTTCATTAACAGAAACAGTGACCGCGTGCTTTACCGCTGACCTATCAGGACACGTAGGAGAGTCTTCAGTTCACAGTAGCTCAGGGACTGCACAATTATGACTAGTTTCCTAGTTTGAACCCAGCGCTGTACCGAGTATGACTTAGAAGAAATGTGCGTTCAAGAGATGACTCATTTTTTTTTGTCGAAGGCTGTACATGTATACACTTACATATTTTTAAGTTTTTTGTAATATTTCAAAAGCAGAAAAAACTTGCATTGAAAATTGAAATTAGAATACCTGAAAATATTTGACTTAAAAGAACGGAATACTAATACCATAAATAAATTAATAATAATGATAACACTGTCTTCATTATCACCATTCAGTGTTTATTTACTTTCTTTTTTAAGTTTAAGTCTTCAATATTGGAATGTTTCTCCTCTGAATGGCAACGAGCATTCTAATATTGTATGTTGGCAGTTCGTATGATTCAAAATTATATCCAGTTTTATCTGTTGGCACATGTGTATGGATCTACTTAGACTTGGAATTTTTTTGGCTCTTCAGTTTCCATAGTATATTCTTTTAATACTGTTTATAGCAGGATATTAATATCATATTAAATATGAAAGTTTAAGTTAAACACTTTATATTTTAAAATTCTTTTAATATTTAAATATAACTTAAATAAAGAAAAACATCTAAATAATTAACTGTTGTTCAGTGTTGAATAAAAATGTCTTAATAACAATTAAAGAAATTGTATTATGTAAGTCTTTCTAAATAATGCTTTTAAAATTGTGTCTTAAGTCATTGTTGTCTGAAATATAAAGCTTACTGTTATAACTGTAATAGGAACACCTGCTTAACTTAATATTTTAAAATAAAAGTATACTAAATTCTGATTGGATGTTAAAACAATTAACTTTTTGATTTAACAAATCAAATTTAAACCTGGTATTTAATTGACCATTAACCAATAGAATTTAAATATAAAATCATGTGATGTAATAATGTTCTTTAAAATTATAACAGAATTACTCTAGTCAGTCTGCATATAACTTTCATCAAGGATAGAAGCAATAACAGCTCTCCTGATAAAATGTGATATTTGATTCAAGAAAAGAAAATAATTTAATTTTAATTGACGGTGAAGAATAATACCACCTATATTTACTTGATCTGCTGGGAAATTAAATGTTAAATAAATTTACAACTATTTCTACAAGAATTAGTGATTTTTAAAGTGTTTTCCTATCTTGTGTACCAACTTCGACCTTGAGAAGAGAATCCAGCTCTACGGAAAATCAAACCCAACCTGAACCAGTAATTCTTATTTATTATTTTGGGACACTATTCCTTCAAAATGTTACTACAACATCGGGCATGAAGAGAGTTAGCTGCTTCAAAACATCGTCATAAAATGGGAAAAGAATTACTTATTCAAAATTCCGCCCACAACGTGGAAAATAATGAAGAACTGACTAAAATACTACTTCAAAATGACGCTTCCAATGCGGGGCTGAATCATCATACAACCTGAATCACCATCATTCAACTAGATGCATCGTACATTCTGGAACTTCAAGAATACATCAAGGAACCAGAAACATCGTGGGAAAATCAAAACAGGTGCCTATACACGAGATCGGAGTCAGTACACAGCGACGAATGTAAGTAAATATAAATTTTAATAGTGAAATAGTTAAAGTGCTTTTATGTGATTTTAAGAAATAGGAAAATTGTATATAGAAATATTGAAATGGCAACGAGCACAGAGGTAAATAATGTAAATAGTGACAGTAATGTGCCGACATGTGAATCTGTTAATACGGATAGTGATATTTTGACAATGATGAAAAACATGTTTGTGGAGCTAAATTCAAATTTTAATCAGAAAATGGACGAATTAAAAAGTGAAAATTCTAAAATTAGTCAGAAAATAGATGAAAGTAATTGGAACTTAGGAAAGAAATGAATGAAAAATTTGAAATATTTGGTGTTAGAGTAGAAGAAAGATTTGAACAATTAAAAATTGAATGTAATCTAAATCAAATCAGGGTAGAACAAAATATACTAGATTTGAAAGATAAACATGACAGTGAAATTAAACAAGTAGATGATAAAGTAAATGATGTAATAAAATCTATAGTGCAAATAGACGATGCATGTAAAAATAGCTTCATAAATTTAGGAAGTACAGTTCAAAATTTAGGAAGTACAGTTGAAGATTTAGGAAGTACAGTTGAAAATTTAGGAAGTACAATTGAAAATTTAGAAAGCAAGGTTGAAAAAGAAATAAATAATTCCAAAAGTGAGGTAGTAGGAAAACTAGAAGAAGTGGTTAATGAAAAGATGGGAAATTGGACTGAAAAATTTACAGATTTAGAAAATAAATATAAATTAATTGTGAATAAGAGTAAAGAGCCAACTAGTGTAAGTGAAAATAAGTTTGACAAATCAAAAGAATGTAACATGGAGAGTCAATCTCAAAATTTTGTGCAAAATTCTAAAATTCCAACAAATTTATCGCCAGAAATAAATTTACCATGTTTTTCAGATCACTCTAGCCAAAGTCCTCTTGATTTCATTACTGAGTTGGAGGAATATTTTCAATTAAAATGTATTAGTGAGCAATATAAAATGATGTTTGTGAAAAGGTCATTAAAAGATTCGGCGGAATCTTGGTTTAAAATAGCATGTCATGACTCAATGGATTATAATACATTTAAAAGTGCTTTTATGAATTACTATTGGGGTCATGAAAGACAAAATAAAGCCAGGTTAGAGATTACCAGTGGTAAATATAATCCTAAAACAGATCATAGTTATCTTGGGTATTTTCTAGAAAAAGCAAGGATAGCTGCACTTCTCCAACCACCTATTGATGAAAAATCTTTATTGTCTTTAATATCCCATCATTACCCAGATGAAATTAAATATCACTTGAGTATTGCTGGACCTCAAAACATTTCAGACATGTTAGAGTTGTTATCCTTATTAGAAAATAAGAGAGAAGTTGAAATCACAAACAAGAGAGATAATTGGAATGGACAAGAAAATTCCAACAAAAGTTTCTTGGGGTAGGGGCAGAGAATAATGAAAAGAAAAATTATGATGATCATAATAAAGAGGTGAAAAAAAAATTTAATGATAATTACAATAGAAATAGGAACACCCAAGCAAATAGAGGCATACCAAATGGAAATAATTATAGGAATTGACCTTATAATGACAGAACTGTAAATAATTCTGGAAATTTTCAGAATAGAAATGATAGGAGAGAAATTAACTTTATGAATGTAGAAAGTTTTGGGGAAGGTAATGATAGAAATTGGACATCACCCCATAGAAGGAAACGTAGACGTAATAATTATTCTAATAGATACTCTTACAATAACGAAAGAGAAGGATACTTTGGTAGGCAAGAATGTATAAATAATACAAGCACTCAAAGTGAAAATGGTTATAGACATAATGATACTCGAATAAATCCTAATACAATTAATAATTCTGAGTTTGTGTTAATAAATGGTAACAACAGAGTTGAAGCTGAGGGGAATAGAATACCTCAGAATTTAAATGCCAATTAGATACGTCAGGGACACCGTTGCATATCTCAACTTGTCTAAAATTAGGGGTGAACAATAGCTTCGATCGTATAGATATTTTATCTAAATTTAAACCAACAGATATGGTTAGCATAAATAATGATAATGGTAATAAAGGAGGAATTTTTAATAATATAAATATTTCCAAGGAGAATGAAGAATTAGATAGAACATGTACTAGAGAAATGAATATTATAGTTCGTCCACCTAAGCTAAAACTAAATATTTGCAGATTACAGATTATTGGTATTGCAGACAGTGGATGTTCTAACACAATAATTGATCAGAAATTTTACAATACCTTAATTTCTAGAGGAAATAAGATCAATACAGTAAGAATTTGTGGAGTATATTGCACCCTAGCTATTGGAAAGAAGAAGTTACCTATTAGACTTCAATGTTTATTAGAAGTAAATATCTGTTCGACTAAATTTAAAGTTATTTGTTTAATATCACCTTACTTATCATGTGATATGTTAATTGGATGTGACATGTTAGATCAGTATAGAGCTATCATTGATTTTGAGAATTATAATGTGTCTTTAAGTAACGAGACAAATAATAGAATTGTCGTACCATTTGCCAGAGAATTTGAGGAGATTCAGAATATTAGTAGACAAGAAAATTTGATAAAAGATGAGCACATTTTCATTGAAAACATAAATGTAGAAGAATGTGATAGAAATAATGAAGATGGGGATATGACCCAAGAAACCATGAATGAAGATATTCATGTGTATAATAATGAATTCCTGTGTGATAATTCCACAGTTGAATATTTATTAAATAATATTGATGATTATAAGTGTGTAGATGTTGAATGTGCTGACTGTATAGAAAACAAAGAAATTTCTCTTCTCATGTGCATGGTAGATAACGAGGAAGACGATTTTTGCCAACAGATAAGAGATAAGGTAGCCAATACACATGGAATTTCTGAACAACAGAAATATAGACTATATTACGTTTTGACGAAAAATAAAAATTCATTCTCAAAGAAGCCTGCATTGTGCAATTGTTTTGAATACTCGTTCAAGGTCATAGAACATGAACCGATTAAGATCAAAAGCAGGCCGATTCCCCTGAGCATTAGAAAACAATCCGACGACTTAATTGAAGAATTGTTATCCCAAGGGATAATTAGTCATTCAAATTCTCCTTATGCGAACCATGTTTGCTGGGTCATGAAATCAAGCGGGAAAATTCGCTTAGGTTTAGATAGTAGAGGGACAAATTCATTTACGATTCGGGATAATTACCGACCCGAAACGATAGAAGCTTCTATTGCGAACATGAAAACTGGGCAATATATTAGTTCCATTGACTTAACGTCATCCTTTTGGCAAATCGGGTAGGACCCTACTGTTCGTCAGTATACTGCCTTCATACATAATGGTCGTGTTTATGAGTTTAATAGGTGTGCTTTTGGGCTGAGGAACAGTGGTGCTGCTCTCCTCAGAGCCCTGGATTTGATATTTTCTGAAAATGTAAAAAAGAATTGTACTATATATGCTGATGATGCAATTGTAATAGATAATGATTTCGAAGATCATTTATCTAATTTGGATAACATGCTTTCACAACTACGTCAAAAAGGCATGACAGTAAGCCTAGAAAAGTCTGTGTTTGTCAGGTCAGAGGTTCAATTCTTTGGGTATAGAATCTCTAATAAGGGGATTTCTCCAGACCCAGACAAAGTACAGGGAATTCTTGAGATTCCCGCACCTAAAAATGTAAAACAACTTCGGAGATTCCTCGGAATTTTTAATTACTATTCGAAGTTTGTGATAAACTATGCCTCAGCTGTTAGTGAGCTGAGAGAATTATTGAAAAAGGATAATAAATGGGTATGGACTCAAAGCCATCAAGATACATTTGAAAAGGTGAAAAATCTGTTTGCTAATAATATAGCACTACAAAGACCAAAAATGGATAGAGAATTCCATATTTACACAGACGCGAGCAAAACTGGCCTCGGTGCTGTTTTGAGTCAATTGGATGATAATGGTCAACAATACACGGTGATTACAAATGATTGGAGCGATTTCATGATTTTATTGTAGCGATCTTATTTGACATATCTTCACAGAACTTTAAAGTTATGTATAAAAACTCATAAGGTTTTTTTTGTTTTCTCTCGCAGCCGTGTTTCAGCTTTAAACCGAGAGAGCGCAGCAGTTATCAAAGATGGCGACAGGCGAGGAGAAAGCATATGCTGTGCTTGAATTTCATTCAACTCAATCTGTGATAACTGTGCAACGACACTTCAGAACGAAGTTCGAGAAAGATGCACCGAGTGCCAACTCCATTCGGCGATGGTATGCGCAATTTAAAGCTACAGGATGCCTCTGTAAAAGGAAATCAACGGGTCGTCCTTCAGTGAGTGAAGAAAAGGTTGAGAGTGTGCGGATGAGTTTCACACGTAGCCCACAGAAATCAACACGAAAAGCGAGCAGAGAGCTGAACATTCCACAACCGACCGTTTGGAAGATCTTGCGGAAAAGATTGAAGCATAAACCTTACCACTTGCAATTTCTACAAGCCCTTACGCCCATTGACAAAGTGAGTCGGTTTGAATTTTGTACACAAATGCAGCAGTTTATGGATGAGGATGGTTTTTGAGAGAAACTTGTCTTCAGTGACGAAGCAACATTCTTTGTGAATGGCAAAGTGAACAAACACAATGTGCGAATCTGGGGCACAGAAAATCCCCGCGTTATTGTGCAGCACATTCGCGACTCCCCAAAAGTTAGTGTGTTCTGTGCGGTTTCTCAGTTCAAAGTTTATGGCCCTTTTTTCTTCTGCGAGCAGAACGTTACAGGACACGTGTACCTGGACATGCTGGAAAATTGGCTCATGCCGCAGCTGACGACCGACAGTGAGACCTTCATCTACCAGCAGGATGGTGCTCCACCACACTTCCATCACGATGTTCGTGAATTTTTAAACATGAGATTGCCAAACCGATGGATCGGTCGCAGTGGAGAGAATGATCAGAAATTGTTGTCATGGCCTCCACGCTCCCCCGATTTGACGCCGTGCGATTTTTTTGTTTGGGGGTATGTGAAAGATTCAGTGTTTGTGCCTCCTTTACCAGTAGACTTACCAGAACTGCGAGCTCGCATAATCAATGCCTTTGAACAAATTAATAGGGACATGTTACGTCGAGTATGGGACGAACTTTATTACAGACTTGATATCTGCAGAATCACCAAGGGGGAGCATATGGAGCACCTGTAACATCTAAAAAAAAACCTGGGAAGTTGCTCTATGTATCTGTAAAAGTTCGTGAAAATATGTCGAATACTACAGCTACCATAAAATCATGAAATCGCTCCAATCATTTGTAATCACCCTGTACGTTGTATCGACAGCTTCGCGATTAACAACTGTTATTGAGAGTAATGAAACTGTGTCAGAATTAGAGCTTACTGCTATATTTTTCGCTCTAAACAAGTTCAAGATTTATGTCTATAAAAACAAAATAATTGTACATAGTGATCATATTTCCCTTAGTTTCATTAGTAAATGTAAACTATCTAATAACAAATTAAGCAGAATGATCATGGAAATCATGTCTTATGATATAGAAATTAAACATATTGAAGGAGTGCAGAATGTATTGCGGATTTATTATCCAGACTCAAATATAAATGTGAAATATCTGATGCTATCAGTATTCCTAAACATCAAGTTGCAATTTATAATGTAAAAGTTCATAAAGATAAAGAATTTTCAAGACTTCTCAAAGACATTGTTGAGAATCAGAAGGCAGATAACGAATTAGACAAGTTGCGAGACACAGCCATAGATTTGGAAAATATTCCAAATTATAACTATAATAAGAAGATAGGAATTAAGAATGGCATATTGTACAAACTAAATGGTAAACATGTAAAGAAGTGGATGATCATGATTCCTAAAAATTTGGAAATTCCGCTTTTTAGATCATTTCATATTGCATTAAATCACGCGGGATGTGAAAAATTGGCAATTAATATTAGTCAATATTTTTATGTAAAACATTTAGAAAGGAAAATTAGAAAATACATTCTTCATGTGTTATTTGTCAAAAATCTAAGTGTATGAATGTTAAATATGACATTGTACCACAGAATATTATCAGAGATAGAATTAATAGCTTGGTAGTTATGGATACGCATGGGGAAGTGCCAAGAACACAGTATGGATACAAACACATACTGGTACTCTCTGACGTTTTCTCCAAATTTGTGAAAATATATCCTTTGAGATCGGTGACTCCCGAGCCTGCTTAGCAAATATAGTTCGAGACTATATTCCAAAATATGGACAGATCGAGGCGTTATTAAGTGATAATGCATCTGTTTTCTCGAGTCCGAAGTTTAGGGGAAAACTAAATGAGATGGGAGTAAAGCTGTTTCATTGTAGCTAGTACCATCCCAAAAGTAATCCTTGTGAGCGGGTAAATAGAGAAATAACTACAGCTCTGAGAATTATTACTCACCGGCGTCACACTGACTGGTTTAGGCATATTAAAGTAATTGAAGACGTGTTAAATAATTCAATTAATGTAACTACTGGTGTAGCTCCTATTTTCTTGATGACAGGGAATATTCCAGAAAAATTAGTAGCTAATATTTCTGATCCACTGACTATGAATGGACAGAATGAAGAAAACATGATTGAAATATGTGAAAGAGTAATAAAAAGGATAAGAGACAAAGCAGAAAAGAGAAATAAACATGTCAAGAGACACAAACGAAAATGGAATCCAAAAATAGGTGATAAAGTTTTAGTTAGAACTGTTCCTTTATCAAATACATTAAATAAGAGATATCATAGAATGGAGTTATTATATCAAGGACCCTATGTTATCAACAACATATTTAATGACACAGCACACCAATTAAAGTATATAGATGAAAATAAAATGCTGGGCATCTATTCAAAAGAATTAATCAAGCCATTTATAGATTAAAATAATATGAAGACAGGTACAATTATAATAATTGGATTATTGTATAAAAAATATATATATATCCTATTTTGTTATTCAGTGTTCTGTAATGTAAAATGTATAACATTGTTGTCAATGTAATGTATTTCTTTTGCAGGAATAATGAATATATTTAAAGTGTTAATTTCATTATATGTATATGTAAATGTATATCTATCCCAAGCAGATAAGTTAAAATAATTAATTAATTAAATTAATATTTCTTGGGGAATGATCATTTTTCTTTTGTTCTTCCTAGCGGAAACAAACCAAGAATCACCAGGGGCATTTTATAGCAGGATATTAATATCATATTAAATATGAAAGTTTAAGTTAATAATTTTATATTTTAAAATTCTTTTAATATTTAAATATAACTTAAATAAAGAAAAACATCTAAATAATTAATTGTTGTTCATTGTTAAATAAAAATGTCTCAGTAACAATTAAAGAAATTGTATTATATAAGTCTTTCTAAATAATGCTTTTAAACTTGTGTCTTAAGTCAGTGCTGTCTGAAATATAAAGCTTACTGTTATAACTGTAATAGGAACACCTGCTTAACTTAATATTGTTAAATAAAAGTATACTAAATTCTGATTGGATGTTAAAACAATTAACTTTTTGATTTAACAAATCAAATTTAATCCTGGTATTTAATTGAGCATTAACCAATAGAATTTAAATATAAAATCATGTGATGTAATAATGTTCTTTAAAATTATAACAGAATTACTCTAGTCAGTCTGCATATAACTTTCATCAAGGATAGAAGCAATAACAGCTCTCCTGATTAAATGTGATATTTGATTCAAGAAAAGAAAATAATTTAATTTTAATTGACGGTGAAGAATAATACCGCCTATATTTACTTGATCTGCCGGGAAATTAAATAGTAAATAAATTTACAACTATTTCTACAAGAATTAGTGATTTTAAAGTGTTTTCCTATCTTGTGTACCAACTTCGACCTTGAGAAGAGAATCCAGCTCTACCGAAAATCAAACCCAACCTGAACCAGTAATTCTTATTTATTATTTTGGGACACTATTCCTTCAAAATGTTACTACAACATCGGGCATGAAGAGAGTTAGCTGCTTCTAAGAATTACTTCTTCAAAATTCCGCCCACAACATGGAAAATAATGAAGAACTGACTAAAACACTTCTTCATGTTGCTCCACATACTTCTTCTGCCTTTACTGACATTTGATAATATTTTAAACACTTGCAACAATACTTATAACTTTTTATTTACAATTATTAAATATTTATCTATGTATGCAATGATTTCTTCAAGGTTATGCAGATTTGTTGTGCATATGCTCAAGCGCTTAAATGAACTTCTACTAAATGGTGGCGATATCTGTGAAATTGGAATAAAACCAACATTCAAAAATGGATGTTCACTCATTTCATTTTGTTAGGTTCCGATGCTAAAAAGTTAGTGAACACTTAATTAAATAATGTGCATGCAAATTGTTTAGTTAGGTTAGGAAGGGGAATTTATTGCAAAGGTTGGTCATATTGATTTCACATCTCCGTGGTTCCATCTAGCAATACAACTCTATAAACTTTTTATAAATGTTTGCACATGTGCACTATTATTCTGCAGGACTTAAAAATTATTAGGAAAGTTGAACAGAAGTTTTTTTTCTTTTTTTGTCACATAATGGAAACTTTATCACTAAATATTTGTTATCTTTTAAGATTAATTTTTAGACTTACGGGTGTTCTGATTAATGCTATCTCACTTTCATAACTTAATTCAATAAGAAACACCAAACCAAAAGAATGAAACTTCAAAGTTAGTAAATTGAATGCAGCAGCATTAGATCCGCTCCGAATACCTCAAATTTAATTACCTAAAATTTTATACATGTGTAGACATCCCAATCACTGTCATACGAAAATACACACATAGGATTTAATCTTTACAGCCTCATTTATTCTGTGAAAGAAATAATGATGAATAAGTACACATATTACAGGCTAAGAAATATAAATGAATGAGGTAGGCCTATAAACAATTTTTTAAGGAGTATTCTAATTTCATGTTGCAAACAAAATATACGGTGTGCAAATTAACATAATTCACAGTTAGGCCTATTATTTGAAAACACTATTTTCAAAAGTAAATGTTTTTGGGAAAATTATACCATATGTAATCATTCACCTACCTTCCATTAGCTGTATTTTCCAGCTTCACTTTATCCTTCGGATTGTATATAATTAATTCATTTAACAATTAACTTCGATGTATCAATAATATTATATTATATTCAACCTCAAACTTTTCTTCGTAGGGTTCGTACAGTACATAACAATTCCACCTTTGATTTATTTAAATTTAATTCGATTTTAGAACTCAATTTATTTGTACGTCATACGTCAACAATCGATAAAATAGCGACGGTGGCGCTGTCTTAAGATGACCACGGTACTACGTGGAAAAAAAAAATTAATTGCGTCCAAATCTCCCTATAATGGTTCACGGGCCTGATTCCGATCACGTGTATGAAACTTTATAGGAAGATATTACATCATTTTTTTGGCCGCTAGTACCCCGGTCATCTTCAGACGGCACTGTAGTGAACTCTAGGCCATAGGGGAATTATTTCCTCTATGCTTAAACTATAAATTTCTTATTGGATTATTAAAATAAATTTGAATTTTCTGATTGGACGATTGAAAAATTGAATTAATGAAGTTCATCATCATCATCATCATCATCATCCAGGGATTAAGCCTGTTGGCTCCTTCCGGTTTGATGAAAGCTAGAATTGTTAAAATTGTTCAGACCATCTTCTGTGTGGGAGACCAACATTTCTCCTTCCGCACGGTTTATATTTTAGCAATAATTTTGGAAATCTTCCTTCTGGCATTCTATCAATATGTTCTTTCCAGTCGTTTCTATATTTAATTATTCGGTCTGTAAGTTTGAAAATATTTAGTTCCTTTCTTATATCTTCATTTATTTTCTTATCCAGCAGAGTATATCCTGCTATATTTCTTAAAAATCGCATCTCAGCTCGTTCCAATCTTTGTTCTTGTCTTTTAGTGATGATCCAAGATTCTGATCCATACATCAATACAGGAACTCCCATTACTTTATAAAATTAAATTTTTGTTTATTTTCTTGTGTTTTTAAGGGTTCTCTTAATAGTGCCACACATTACATTAAATATATTTATTTTGTCATTAATATCTTCAATTTTAACATATGATAAAAATTGAAACGTAGATATTTAAAACTATTGACCTGCTCTAAAATTTTATTATCAATTACTGTTTTTCCTCTTAAGGTATCATGTCCTTTAAATGCTAAAATTTTAGTTTTAGTCTTTGAAATTTTTAAATTGTAATTGACACTTATTTTTTCCAAATTAAAAATAGATCCTTCTAGATCATCTTTTGAACTGGATATCACTACTTAATCATCAGCAAATAATATTGTATCCAACAGTTTATTATTTATTTTAAAATGTTAATTTAAATTAATCTGCCACTTTAACATAAATTCATCTATACGGTATATAAATTAAAAAGAGAAGGTGATAAAGGACACCCTTGTCTGACACCACGATTTATTGTTACCAATTTTTTATGTTTAGATTTAAAACCCCTGTCTATTACAATTTTATTATTTACATATACATTTTGTATAGCCATAATCAAATGTTGTGGAATACCTTTATTTCTATTTACCATATCAAAAGCTTTTTCATAGTCTATAAATCCTATATATGTTGGGATGTTAAATTCCATATGCTTTTCAAATAATTGAGTCAATGCGAATATACAGTCAGAACAGGATCCCTTTCTGAATCCATTTTGAACATCCAATATGATATTTTCTATAATTAGGTTTAAGCGGTTTTTTAGAATATTGGCATAAATTTTATAGCACGCATTCAATATACTTATTCGTCTATAATTAGAACAATCTTGTCTGTTTCCTTTTTTATATATGGGGTATATTTTGTTGATTTTCAATTATTTGGGTATATATCCAAATTTCCAACATATATTTATAAAATCTGGTAGACGAACCTTTAGAGAAAACGATGCATTTTAAATTAATTCTATGTTCATATTATCGATACCCGGGTCTTTTTGTTATGGAAATGATCAATAGAAGTTGTTAATTCATCTATGGTTATTACATCTACGTGTTCATCTGCTTGTATTATTTCTTCTTAATTTTCTTCTGAATTTTTTTCTGTCCATAATTCTTGATAGTATTCTATCCATTTTTCTTCTGAAATGTTATTTAATTTACGTGTATCTCTTGTTTCATTATTTGAATGTTTCATAATTCTGTATGCCTTTTCTTGTTTTCCATGTTCGATATCACTTATATATTTATCCCACATTGTTCTTTTAGTTTTTCTAACTTCTCTACCAACTATTGCGCTTTTTCTTTTGTATTCAATTAATGATTAATTTGTTTTCCTATTAAGATAATTTGGATAAGCCGTTTTCGTTTCATTTATTAGATGTTATAAGTCCTCATTCCAAATTTTTAATCTTTTTTTAAGATATGATTTCTTTCTCATTCCTAAAGCTTATTTTGCAGCTTGAGTTATTATTCTTTTAATCTCAGCTAATTTTTCATTTATATTTCTACTTATAGGATTTTCTGTAATATACTGGTCTAATCTCTTTTGATATAATTCTTTAATGGATTCTTGTTGTAATAGGTGAACTTTAAATGTTTCATTATTTTCCATTTTATCATAGTGTAATTTCTTCCATCGGGTTGGAATAACTATTTTATACATCACTAAAAATGATCAGAATTAATATCAGGCCCTCTATATACTTTAGTATCATGAACTAAATTTGAAATGTTTTCATTTACAATTACATAATCAATTATATTTCTACTTCCTCTGGCACTCCATGTATATTTGTGAATATCTAAGTGTGGAAAAAAGGTATTCGTTACTTTAAAACTATTATAGGTGACGAAGTCTATTAAAAGTTTCCATTATTATTTATAGTTATTTCACCATGTTTACCTTTAATGAACTTAAATAACGTAATTCTCTTACGGTGGAGAGAAAATTGAAATTGGATAGTTATATTTTTATTGCATAGAAGTTAATTCCCACATTACTCGTATAATTTACTACAATTTGATGCAGAAAGTGAAGCTGAAGAATATACATAATGGAAGGTAAGTCCATGGTTGCATATATGGTTGCTTTTATCTGAAATAGGTTATATGGTTTAAGTTTTAAAAAAAAAGTGTTTTGAAATAAAATACTATGATACATTAATTATATAAAATGGTATGTGTTAGTGCATTGGTTTATGTCATGATAATATCATGCTTATGAATAAATTAGAATACCGTACGTTAGAAAAACTGTAATTAATGCCTCACATGTATCTCTAACCTATAACATTTTAATGTGTACTGATTACTCAATATTTCTTTTACAGAATAAATAGGCTGTCAGGATCAAACCCTATGGGTGTAACTTCTTATGGCAGTTTGGGAAGTGGCAGCAAATACTAAAGATGTATAAAATTCTAGGTAAGTAAATAAAGTGTATTGTGAATAATGCTACTTTACTTGATTAGCATAATATAATCTAAGAAAAACTTTAGTTTGATTTCCACCATAAATTGACCTACAGTATAACAGTGTGTATGGGAAACCTGTGCACACGTGTTTATGTTTATAGAGTTGTCGCTAGATGGCCCCAAACAGCTGTGAAATTGATATGACCAACCTTTACAATAAATTCCCAAATGATTATTAGATGGATGTATACTAACTTTTCCCTTCATAACCTAACAAAAATAAATAACATTCATATTATTTAATAAGTGTATACTATTCTGATGTACACGAACTAACTCTAATACTAACCTAACAAAATGAAGATAAATTCCTGAAATATTATATGAAATTAATTGCGAATGTTGGTAACACTGGTTTCACAGATTTCTTTGTGGACATTAAATTAAGCATTTGCACATCTCGCGCATGCACACTGTGGTTCTGTAGAACTTTGAAGAAATAATTGCGCACATACATAAATATTTAATAGGCCAGATTGTAAAAAAAAAAATTATAAGTATCGTAAAAAGTTTAAAATAGTACAAAACGTTAATAAAGGCAGAAGTACGTAGGGCAACAGAATTACAAGAATGTAGTGTAGAACTTCAGTATGTGCAATTGCTTAATGTAACTTAACCAGGTGGCAGGATATATATATATATATATGTGTGTGTGTGTGTGTGTGTGTGTGTGTGTGAAATCAGTATGATCAACATTTGTCGTTAATTCCAAAACATATTTTAAGAAATGGATGTTCAACCATTTCATTTTGAAAGGCTCCAATTTGACAAGTTAGTGTACATCGAAGTAGATCAGAGTTTATTAATTAATATATGTGCAATTTATTTGGTTAGATGTTGGAGCAAGTTAGTGTGCATCCATTTTTAATAAAATATATGGATATTAATTGCGAAGATGATTATTAATATTTCACAGATAAGTGGTTCCATAAACATTTGTGCATGCGCACTACTATTCTGTAGAACTCAGAAAAATAAATTGGTAAAGTTATTCTACAGTTTTTTTTTCCGAATTTAAGGATAAAGTTTTCATTATGTGACAAAGAAAATTTTCTAAATCCAAAGTAGACTACATGCACATGCACCACTAAATAAAAGTGGATACAATTTAGAAAGACATGATGCAGTCAACATACATAGCTCATTACCAACTACAGAAGAAATTCCTCGATATTGAAGTCTTAAAAATAAAAACTAGCTGAAATACAAATAATAACTATAACCTTAGTTTTGTCGTAGCTAGGAGTTTGATCATATATTAATCCATCCATAGTAATTCTGCCTGAGGGCTGGTCTTTCACTCCAATCATAGCATTTTCATGAAATGCTTTGTAGCATTAGTAAGGAATTATAGGTGTGGTAGCTTCCCATTGCTTTCCACACCGGTGAAGGATGATGGTGATAATGATAAGGATGATGATAAGTATAAGGATGATGATGATGATGGCCGGATGATTTTCAGGGACCGTTGGGCCCTAAGCCTCCTGACATTTGTCTTACAAGTGAGGAAAAACCCCGAAAAAACTCACCCAGTAGCCTGTCCCAAACAGGAATCTAACCCGGGCCCACTGTGTGACAAGGCAGCATGCTACCTTGAGACCACAGCGGTGGACTGATCATATCAACGGTAGGCAATGAAAACTTCGTAACTCCATCAGTCATTGAAAGCCACATAACTCCAGTTGCCAGCACAGAAATATGTGATGCATATATATATAACTTTCACAAGGAGAAAAGCACTATGAGGTTTAATTTAATTCATGTGATGCATAACCTGTTGAGAACATGGACTTCAAATTTATTAATAACATGACTTGTATTCTGTAGTAAAATATTAAGGAACTATTGCTTATCAATTTTCATAATTATTTAAAACAGTTATTTGTTTCTCCTGTAAAATTTACCAAAATGGAGTTACGAGGTTTTCATTGTCCACCATCGATATATAGTATAGAAAATTTAAAGTTAAAAGTTATATGTTAGCTGCAATGGAAATTAATATAGGAACTTTGGAATTTTATGTGGCTGCATTGGAACATCATTATTGCTTGAAAAACAACATGACTCTAAAATCAATTGCAAATAAATAGATAATTATGAATTGTAAAGAAGATAATTCGAATAATTGTTAGAAATACTTTAAAATACTAATATTATTTAAAACAAAACCATAAGAGTACAATTGACACAATTTTGCAGGCTATTTTGGGGTATTTTTAAAGTTGCCACATACATTTTTTTTATGTATACAAAACCTGTACTTCATTATTGCGAAGAAATCCTAGTAACTACTAAAGTGGAAAAACTTAATAAATTGCAGAACCAAATCCTCCGCCTGATAACAGGAGCCGTTAAAACAACACCAATCACTGCCATGTAAATGTTAGATAAAAAATAATTATGTATACTTGTAGAATTATTGAATCTTGAACTATGTATGTGACTTCAGTGTGTACAGTAATTTCATTGAGAAAATTCTATTCCTCTTGAATAATGTACTTCCTACAGTGAGCATAAAATGTATAAAATTTTTGTTTTTGTGAAATATTAATATTAATTCAAAACAATAAATGAATTAGTGTTGTTATAAAATCAAATTAATGTTATTTCGTTTTCAAAAACAAACTAATCGTGACAAGTCTGGTTAAGAGTTAATGTGCGCACATTCACATATAAACATGATAAAACCGTTCAGATTAGAGAAATGATGCATAAGTTTCAGTTAGGAATTTTTTGCTACATTCTTCTAAACATAAGGTATTTTTTAATTACTTTTAGAAGTTCATTATCTATAATTTTATGTTTTTTTTATGCCAGTAATTTTCACTCGTACTTAAATTACTTTGTTTTTTTAAAACACAAAAGAGCATATTACTACTCATTACACCAGGTTTGTCCTATGTTACTGCCACAGCATATACATTATCCAGATCCTGTCCGATACTTCCTATTAGAAATGACACAATAATTTAGGTTAAATATTACTGTACCTTAGTGCAATGAGAACCTGGCATTTTTAATTTTGCATTTTTAATTGTTATTTCTTTTGAAAAATAATTACAAAACATTTGCTAATATTTTTCTTGTATAACTTTTTCAGTAACTTCCTAATAAATAGTGATCTACTTTATCTACTATGTTCATCTACGTTTTTAATAAATGCTTAGGAAATAATGTAAATTATTTTAGTCAACTTTCTTAATGAATTCTAAAAGATAGAAAAAATAACTGAAAATAATTGATAGTTAAAGACATCTGAAAAGTTGGCAAATTCCTTGTATTTTTTTTTCTGAAAAGAGTAAGAATTAAAACATGCGAAAATTGTTTACAAAGTAGCATTGCTTGTGTTGAGCTTTCAATTTTATTTTTAAATGGATGAGAGTGCATAGGCTGCTTTCCATGCGACTGATCCACCATGACAGAGCCAGCGAGTCCTGTTTGAAATTACATCCCGGTCAAATTTAGATGGCATTAAATTATTGTCAAAAATTAACACAGAGAGGCTCCTCTATCTGTTCTCTATGATTCTGATTCTCCAAAGAATCGACACTTGCCCTGGTTGAAATGTTACGTCGTAATCTGCAACGTACTGGACGTAGACGTGCAAATCTCCCAGTAGAATGCCAGGTTCTCATTGCACTAAGGTACAGTAATATTTAACCTAAAATATTGACTTAGGCCTAAAATTGTATGTATATTAGACCTACTTGGAAAGCTAACAGTTAGTTGCAAGGTTAACCTTGTGTTAGGTTTGAATGTTTAGCTTTTTAATTCTAGCACCACAGCCTAGTTTCGGTTACTACCAAGAAGTACTGTACTGAAATTTAAAGGTTAGGATTAGATAATTCTTGTTTGCGTTTTAAGTTTAGTTGAATGTTGGATAGGTTTTCTCATCCAGAATTGCTAACTAGTGATAATATTGCTCCCCGTTTACTAATAAGAGGATGTAAATGTAACATATTTTATACTTAGAAGTATGTTTACACATTTTTGTAATTATGTAAGAATGACATTTGTTTAAATTTCAGGTATTCAATATATCATATAATTCTATTTCTTATTTAAAGGTTCTATGCAACCGGAACATTCCACATTGTCAATGCAGACACTGCGGGTGTGCATGAGACCATAGTGTGCCGCACAGTCAGGGCAGTGTCATGGGAGTTGTGCTGCAGGAAAAATTATTTCCTGAAGTTTCCTGAGACTCGAGAACCCCCAGCAATAAAGAGGAATTTTGCTGAGCACTCAAGGTACAGTACTAATGTATACATTTTTACAAAGTAAATGGGAAAACTTTGCAACAAATTTTATAGTTAGCTATTAAAAAAACTTGGAGATTATTCAGTTGGTGGTCACCAGATGCTGCAAAGTTTTGTCATTGATATGTATGTTTCAGTTTAAATGTAAAAAATTAAATCTAACTGCAAAAGCAACTTTTTGGCTCAACTGCACTTCTACTAGCGCTTGATTTTTCATTTATATTGTTGTTAACTATAGCTCTTCTTCTGTATTTACTAACATTATTTAATACTTTAAACTTTTTCAAACCATTTTTATAACATTATTAGACAATTTTGAAGTATTTATTTAAATGTGCAAGTCACAATATTATGACACTGTTAGACAATATTGTGATGCTAACTGCTATTTTCTCCACAGAGTATATTACTTAGTCTATTTTCTATCGCTGTTTTCGGTTATCGCTGGTTGGATCAGCGTTAGGAGTGATAAGTAAGTGTACGCTTATTTTTAATAAATGTTTGGTAATTTTAATATTATTAATATATATTTTTAACAAAGATTTGGGGATTTATTGCAAATATTGGTAATTTAAATTTTTATAGCGACGGATAGTAATCGAGGATGATAATCGATATGTAGTTCGATTGTGGGTTATCGCTGGCTCTATAAACTCTGGCGCATGAACACTGTTGTTCTATTGGCCTTTGAAAATATTTCACACTAGTTTAAGTGCAGTTTTTCCCAACTTTTTTTCCCCATGACTTACATAGAAATGTTGGTTGGTATATTTCAGAGACATGCAAGGCAGGTTGTTTTGGATTTCAGCAATTGAAATATTTTGTTCCTAAAACTTTGACAAATTTATAAAACAGCAAATTAAATTATATGTTGATGAATGTTATGGGACTAGGAGACAAAATAAATCATTATTTAATCTTGTAAGAAATTACCATATAACAGAATAAACTGTTGTATCAATTTCATTTTTGTCTATTCCAGAGACAACTTCCCAGGAATTATCGGTGCAATAGATAGCACTCATAGACTGCCCTGGGAGACAAGAGGCTCAGTGCTTCTACAACAGGAAGCATTTTTATTCAATCAATACTCAGGTATGTTTATAGAAAAGAATACACCTATCCTTTTTACTTGAATTCAGACAATACTATCATAATATAATTACGGAAGTTATGAGAGTCAGATAGCAAGCAACAACAAAATTGAACAATGGTTTTGTAACCTTAAACCAATATCAGCTATTAAATTATGTAAGTAGGAAATAACACTATGAGGTTTATTTTAATTAAATTGAGTTGTAATTTGACTCACCTCATATTTATAAGAAACATGAGGTTAGTCAAAATACAACTCAAATTTAATTAATATCAGCTAATTGGTGTATGTGAATTCTTAATGTGATGTTTTTTTATAGATAATCATAAATTAATGTACATCACCTTGTCTTTTTTATAGGTAATTTGTGATCCTGAAGCTAGGATCACAAATATTGTCCAGGCTCCACGTAGATAGACAGCAGAATATTCAGGAATTCTGCTGTGAAAGACATGCTGGACAACAACAGACATCTTGGCCACTTAATTGGGGACAGTGGCTATCTATGTACAAGGACCTTCTTACACCTGTTGTATGTGAACAGACTGAAGTAGAAAGGAGGTACAACATTGCAAGAAGTGTTGTAGAGAGGACGTTTGGGATATGGACGAAGATGTTCCCTTGTCTGCAGTATACACTGCGCACAAAGCTGGAGACAACCCAGCTGATAATTTTGGGGACAGCAATACTTCACAACATTGCTATACAGTGGAGAGAACCTGAATTTCAAGATAATTTCGATGAAGAAGGTGTTAATGAAAATATGAGAGAAGATCCAGACAGGGAAGGTGGAATCAACTGGAGGAACATCTTTATAAGGAATCATTTTCAGAGGTAAATTAATATTGTATTTTTTTAAGCACTGTGTGACATTATTGTATGTAGTTTAAAAACAGTAAATATAGATGGAATCAGAAATTGTACATCTCTCTTAAGAAATCATTTCACCAGAAAATGTGTCGGTGAAGAGCATCCCCAAATTCAACTGCATTAATTAAGCCATCAATTCCCGATGACCTTGATTGGTTAGTTAGTCTTTAATTATGCTCTCTAACATCTGAAGGTACAATTTAATTCTAAAAATGAAAGAGGTGACAAATTTTGCCCAGAGGCCTCTTTTTTATTTATATTTTATTTCATTTCTCAGACTTAACATTCTTATAAATATCATGAACCTAAGACATATGACCTGCAGTTGTACAGAATCTCTACGTATCTCATTCTGAATAATATATATATCTATATATATATATATATAAAATTCCGAATTTTCTACTTTTCAGCAAGTGAGATTCTATTATATTAATGTTAAGAAGCTAAAGCTAATACTTTCACTGAAATAAAAATGTTTCTCTTTATCACTGATTAAAAGAGTTTAGTGAAATTATCGCAAATTGATCTACCATACACCATATGAAAGGATTCACTGACATTGACAATTTAATTTTCAGCAGTTGGAGTCTAGTTGAGATGGAGATGATGGTATCTGAAAGGATGTTTACATGAAAAATATCTCCTGAATTGTAATGTAAAATTTCTGATAGAATAAAACGTTTTGTCTGTATTATTCTTACCTCATATACATATTTTCAATGCTTGCTAAGCCTTAAAACATATGTCTAATGAAAACATTGAAATGAGGTAAGAATAATAAAGACAACACTTTTTTTATTAAGTAAAACATCATAATGTTACTTCCTGTTGTATTTTTAAATGTTATTGGTTGTTAGTTACTTCACATTGATTTAAATTAATTCTACCTTTTGCTACACACAGGTTGTCATTAGCATCCTCTTGAACATATAATTGTTTTCAAACTCAGGCTCTCCTCTGTAATGTGAAGTATCGCTGTTACCAATTTCATAGCTGGATTGTCTCCAGCTTTGTACGCAGTGAATACTGCAATCAAGTGTACCTCTACTGCCATATTCCAAATGTCTTCTTTACAACATTTCTCGCTCATCTATTGGCGATGTTTTATCTCCTCTCTACTTCAGTTCAAGTTATGTTCAAACATGTTACCAAGTACCTTGAACTTAGCAATTTAGTGTTGAGAGTATAGGGGTTGGATAAAATAATATGAACACACTGAAATTGTAAGAATTCTTATTAAGAAAATGTCATAATGTAAAAATTTCCAAATTTATTATATTAACACTCAATTAGGTCAATTCAAAATTCACATTTTTTATCTGTTTACACTGTCACGTGGTGTACATCTGTTTCTATTGCTTCTTGTATCATGCTCCCTCTGCTACACCAGAGTATGTGACCCTTTTACTCTCCTCCAACAAATTTTAAGGAATTACAGCAGTTTCATTTTAAGTAATAGGTAGATTCCAATTATTATTTGCTGCTCTTATAAATGTGAAGAACAGTCCTGTGTGTTCATGTTAATTTATAAAACCCTTGGTAATATTATTAGTATAATTCACAGTGCTTAAAAAAATTATATTTATGGTTCAGATTCATAGTTCATAAACATTAAAAAAATATGTTTATGCTAAAATATTTTAAATGTATGATTGAAAAGTATAATCATTTAATTACATTTCAACTTCCTCATTGTTTTACTAGATGTGTGAGACAGTAGAAAGATATTTCTATTTGGTATTTTGTGAGCAGTGTTTGGAAAAATATGATGGTATTTGTGATGTCTCATAGTCAATTTTTTTAAGCAACAATGATGTAACAGAATTTAATATCATTACAGCGTAAAAGGGAGGTGTCGGCATACAAAAAATTTATTTTATTGCAATTTATTTGCTTGTGTAGAGAACAAGTTTGTTAGATCAATCACATGTGTATATGGCTGAGGAAACTCGAAGTGTGCAATTATGGATGTAGTACTTATTAGACAGGTACATTTTCTTGTGTTTAAAGTGCTCTAAAATTTTATAAGACAAATAACTACTAGGCCTATTTGGTAATGAAGATTGTATTAATATTGGAGGTAAGTAAAATGTGAAAAATTATAAAAGAAATTCTAAAGGTAATTATCATTTTGAGCTTCATTGTGCTGGCTGCAAAAAAAAGTTTTGTCTAATTATAAAAAAAACATGTGGTCCGATGGATGTTGATTTAATACACTTCAGAAAATTTTGATCATCTGTTAGATTAGTTTTCACTTTAGAAGTAAATGTACTTATATTTTGAATGCTTTTGTTTAGATCACATTAAAAAAAACCGCCTTCATTTCATGTGCTTTTAATAATGTTATCCGTGAAGTTCATTTTCAAACACTGCTCACAAATGCCGTTTTTTATACTCCATGATTTAATGAACTTATTCCCATTAGAAATCAATTTATCTACAGTAGAAAATACAGCTATAATTTCTGCACATACGTTGTATAAACTTTGAACTATTGCTTTTGGTTAATTTGAAAAATGACCAGTCACTGCCTTTTTTTGTATAAAGTGCAGAATATGCCAATAATAATAATAAAAGAGTATCATAAATTCTAACATGTGCCTAGAAAATTTGTACTACCATATGTTATGGGAAATAATATTTCACCTGAAGTAGGCTCCTTAGAGGTATAAATATTTACATTTTTTGTGATGCTGAATTTCATATGAAACTTTGTCAAAAATTATTTTATGGTTACTGTATTTTTGTGAGTTTATTATGATATAAAATTCAAAGTATACCTGAGATTAACCGTATCATACAAAACATGTAAACTTGCTTTAAATAAGTTTCTGTACCAGTACAAATACAGATTGTCAAGCGTTCATGGAAAACTTGAAATCTGGGAATAAGTTGGGAATTTGAAAAAAAAACAGAAATTTGTAAAGCAACAAATATCTGTCTTTAATTTCAATCAAAAGACTTGCAATTGTTAAACAACATTCTAAAAATGCGTACAGATATTGGAAGAAGTGATTATGAAACTGGGTAGCATACGTTTGGCGTAGTCAAGCTGTCCCTACTAAAGAAATACTGGTCCTCGTCAATGCGATGTCATACTAGAGCACATGTAGTTCTATAAGCCAGATCAACTCGGACTCTATGCAGTCAGCTTATTTAACGTAACCCTCAGCAAGTGTCTTTTGCTTATTGTATGTAAATCTACCAATTCTTCCTTTTATTAATATTTTATTTGAATCTATACAAATTATAATGTACAGACAGAACTTATGTAAATGGAATGTATTGGAAAAAAGATTTTTAACAAAATTAGCTATACTAGAATTAATTCAAGTTAGCACTCAAAAACATTCTGGAATTATCCTTCGTTTCCATGAAAAACCCTGGAAATAATTGGAAATTCCATATTTGTAATTTGCTGGACAACTTGAGGTAGAATATTTGACTAAGAATCTGAGCCATGCTTATAATTGTTACCACCAGTATTTTAATAATTATGAATATATTTTCAACATTTGTTATATAAGATTTTTGTATTGATCATTGACTATACAGCAGTAATTAATGTAACTACACAGGACTTCACCTTGAATGTTTTAGGAATATTAGACCACACAAAGGGGATCATTTTTTTATAAAGGAACATTTATTATGATTTATGCACACATTATGACACTTTATGAAATCCTACTTAGTTAATCTGCATCATATATCTCCAGTACAACACCTTGTTAACATCATTATGGTGAAGGTAAGGCTCTTAGCATCTACATCTTAACGAGAGATATCCACAGTTTAGTACCTTTATTGTAATTAATTGACGGTTTGTGAGATGGGAAACCTTGTATTGGTGGTGGAAGGCATTAAGTGAGAACAGCTGAACTTTGAGGAAGACATGTTTGATAAGTTTAGTCGGGCAGTAGGACCATGAAACTTTGCTTCTTGTATGCAATATAGTGGTTTCATCATCACAGCAGTAATGAAGCTGCCCTGTCCATACACAATACACAAGAGGCCAATAATTTGTATGAAGGAATATGAGAATCCAAATGCATTTCCTTGTTTGAACAATGAAGGTTTTTATGTGAAAATCTGGGCTGAAATGAATGATATATATATATATATATATATATATAGTGGGACATTTTAGACAAGCACCGTTACCAATTTAATACAATAAATTTGGGAATTTTAACATTATGTTCTTTTTAAGGAGTAATTTCCAAATTAAATTGGAAATTACCGGCAAAAGAAGAAAATTGACAGTCGTAAGAACAGCTCACGATGGTGAAGATTGTTTGCTGATACTGCGGTGCTGTGTTTAAAAAACATAGAACTATGAGGTAAGAAGAATTCACAATTCATTTGATTCTTACCTTGACCAATGTTCAGAAATAAAGAAATGACGAGTTTGGAAGTATATGTTCCCTAGAACAAATCCTCTCTGTTTGATCCATCATTCCTAAAAGTATGTACATGAGGTGATGTATAAAATGTTTCATTCAGTTGAAAGTAATTATCCAGACATACAATGTTAGTATTTACGCTCTACATACGAGAGCACACAATTTATTTTTGTATCATACATAAATGCATATTAAAGTGATCCAAGTCCTCTTGAGGAAATGTCAGTGAAAGAAATCTTTGTGAAATGTTGAAATATTGCAAGAAACTTTTATGATTTTACAACCTTACACTAGAGTGAATAGATATTTAATAACTGATAATGCAGAACCGTATATGCACTTACCAATACCTTGTGTTCTCTGCCCAGCTGTATTATCTGCTTAAGACATTGCAATACACCATTGTTCCATTTCTCTCCTTGCACTCAGGAAGCCTATGTAGTAATGATTGTTGTGGATGTTCTAGAGAAAGATCTTATTTATACAGAGTGAGTCTAAATTTCCCTTAGAATTTGAGGACTTATAGAAGGGACCAAAACGAATAAATTTAACATAGGAACCCATGTCCGGAAACATACTTTTTTCCCATTACACACAAAATACCATTACAACACGTCTTGCTCTCTCCGACTCGTGCTGCCTGTGAACCACTTACAATAATAATCTTGAGAAGATGTAAATGTGATTGCTCCGTACCCACCACATGCCATTCCTTCCATTTTTCCAAAGGAACTTAATAATCTGTAGTGATGTAGAAAGCTATGGGCAGTGATGAGTGGAGGTTGTTCATCTAAATAAGTCTCAAGTGTGTCCTACTGCATAATGGCAATGTGTTACCATCGATTCCGATCAGGTATGCACCTTATATGAAAGAAACATATGTTAATATGAAACAATTGTTACTGCGACAAGTTTAAATGGCAGATTTCCGAGGATCTCAAAATCATAGGCATACTACTTGGGCTATAATAGGGCTATACCAAGTTCTGTTGCTTCCAGTACCTCTGGGATAGCCGTTCATTATAAATAGATATATAAGCATTAATCACTTGAACCAGACCGCACAATGTTATGCAAAAAGCACTTGTCAAATCCAACAACATAATTCTCCCTTCTCTTCATGTAAAATTTGACCTAATGAAAAACTTTCTTAAGGCCATGGATAAAACTGAGTAGCATTTTTCTATTTGCGCCAGATATTTCCACGGCTTAGTGAGAAAATGTACAAAGATGAGCATTTCAACAACATGCTGGTAGGTAATGATAAGTTAGCTTGGGATGCCTTTGTTCAAGTGTCAACAAACTTTGTAGGAAATAAGAGGGCAAAAAACTATAAGAATCTTGTGGCAAATCTTATGCACTGTTGGGGTGTAACATCTCCTTAAAGTTACATTTCTTAGATTCCTAACTGTCATGCTGTAAGCAACGAATATGGGGAATACTTCCACCAGCAAATTTCAAACATGAAAATAATATACCACGCAAAGTGGAGTTCATCAATGTTAGCCGATTACTTCTGGACACTAATTAGGAAATCACCAGCAGAAAATTACAAATGCCTGGCAAAGGGATGACAACATGCATAAGTTTATATAGGCAAAAACGTAAAGTTAGCATAACTTCAAAACGAGAGCTAATCTTGTATTTTCATTAACACTCCCGTTATCAGCACACCCGAAAACATAGATTAGCTGTTTCCATGCCAGTTACAGAAAAAAAGTAAAATTTTGTTGGCTAGTGTTATTTACTGTATTACATCTTAAGTATTAGAATAGTAATATTTAAGTTTAGGAAGTGATATTTTGAGGTTATTTTAATTACATTATTTTTAGTCTGAACATCTTACCTCAATATTAATGTTGATTTGTTCTTGAACATGTTTCAAAACAATTCTGTATAAAACACAAAAAAGATGAACACAAGTACTCTTGAAAAAGAAGAACCACCTATGAAAATAATATAGGAAATTCACATATCACCCTTGGGTACATAATAAATTCCAAAAGATATTTGAGAAGTTTAATATTAAATTAGCACCAACAAATAACTACAGTTTAAATAAACATAAAAAACCAACAAAAATGAAAAAAACTTATAAAAATAAAAAGTCAGGAATATATCAAATTGAATGCATGGGTTGTGAAAAGATATATATAGGAAAAACAAAATGAAACCTAAAAATTAGAACCAAAGAACAATTAAGAAATATTAAAAATGGGGAAATAGAAAATCTGCAGTTGCTGCTCATGTTTGGTCTGAAAAACATAATATAAATTCAGACACTAAATTATCAAAACAGTTAGAAAATACAAAAGAGCTGACTATTTGGGAAAAAAATTATATTCAGAAGAACAAAAACAGAGTTATGAATTTTGATATACCAATGGAGCGTGACCTTGTTTGGAGGTTCTTTGGCCAACCACAGGATGGAGCTGACATCGACATCAAGGTTGTGCAACATAATGCAACATAAATAAAACCAGTCTGGAAAAGCTGACGATAAAACAGAATTGTTTTGAAACACGTTCAAGAACAAATCAACATTAAAATTGAGGTAAGATGTTTAGACTAAAAATAATATTATTAGAATAGTATTCTCATATTATGTTAGATTTTGTTCTTAACTGATGCGTGCACTTGTCATATAAAATGTTATGCAGTTTATGTTTTTCATTACTTGTTAATGTCATGGAATACATTGTAATGTAGCAAATACTTTTATTAAAAAAGTTGTTCAATAATAGATTTCATCATTATTCCTTTCTACTCCCTAACAACTCAATAGGGAAGGTTCCTGATATCCCCATACAAGATCCCCGATGGAATTAAAGGGAAGTACAGGATATGTTATAAAGGTTTGTATATTTTAAAATTGAAACTCCAAGTTACTTTCTACATTCAATTTTATTATTTGTGATACAAACAAATCATGGATAAGTTAAAAAAAAGACCATTTATGAATACAAATTTATATCAGAACTTATATAACACTAATAATATAACTTCAGAATCAAAATGAAGAAACATGTTCTACATAATAATCTTATGTTGAATCATTGTATAAGAGGAACTTAGGGAAATTGGACTCCTATTTTGAATTTCCTGTTTTCTCTTCTTTTAATATTAGGGGATTTGAATTTTGTTTAATTACAGTGATTATTATTAGTGTTATCCATCCATCCATCCATCCATAGTAATTCTGCCTGAAGGCAGGTCCTTCACTGCAATCATAGCATTTTCAATCTATGCTTGCAGTTTTACTAGGGAATTGTAGGTGTGGTAGCTTCCCATTGCTTTCCACAGCAATGAAGGATGATGATGATAAGAATGATGATGGCTATATGATTTCGGGGAGCGTTTGCGTCTTAAAGTTTTCCTGACATTTGTCTTACAGGTGAGGAAAAACCCCGATAAAAACCTCACCCAGAAAAACTGCCCGGGCCCGCTGTGTGACAAGGCAGCACGCTACCTCGAGACCACAGCGGTGGATATTAGTGTTATAACTATGAAATAGCATTGTTATTTCATTCAAAGTTAAAATTGGGAAACACATTATGAGGTTCTTCATTAATAAATTAATGAGTCGTTTTAACATCTTACCTCATATTTCATGTTTTTCAAACACGGTAACTATAGTTTTCAAATGATCTTGTCATTCATTTTCAATCGCCATTATGACTAAGTTCGTCAAATCAACACCAGATGGCAACGTTATAGAGGGAGATTCCAACGAATATCCGGTAGTCATAATGGCGGTTGAAAATGAATGACAAGATCATTTGAAAACTATAGTTACCGTGTTTGAAAAACATGAAATATGAGGTAAGATGTTAAAATGACTCATTAATTTATTAATTGTTATTTCATTTAAATATGGAAACATCTTGATAATTTATAAACTTTTTTACATTACAAGAAAGGTCCACTTTAACCTCCATATTACGGTAAAGTGGACCCCAGAGTCCATCCTAGCCTTTAGACTATTTTAAGTTTTTTTACTTATACAGACAGGCACAAATTTATCTGAAAGTATTAATGGCTGATTGTTATTAAAACGTGTTAATATATATATAAAGTTTTGAAAGATTAATTGGTGATTATAACATTCACATGTCATTCATCTGCAGACAGCTACAGTCTTTGGGTTTAGGTGAAAAATCAAGGATATTAAATAAAATTAATCAAGTGTATGGCTTTTAGATATGGCACCCTTATTGATAAAATATATGTTTTCATGTAAAGTGGACCCAGATCAATTTTAACCACCTTGTAGAGGTTCTACATTAACCAAATTCATTTGTTATCTTTAATTATTTCATACAGCAGCCATGTCACATTCAAACCAAACCTGTCAGTATATTAAAACAACATTACATAATCTAATATATTTAGGAGTTTTTTCAACATTTGTAATATTCAATAGCAGAAATTAAGTATACATTCTTGGCTTGAAAAACTTTTAAATGTTTGTTTTCATAAATATCACAAATAAATACTTCTTCGCCTTCAACACGTCTAAGTGTATGAGAAAAAATAAAAATGTTTCTGTTCCAATTAAAAAAGATCTTAACAGAGTCCACATTACATGAACTTCCTCTATATAAAGGTTAATTTTCTAATATTACGCTGTGGCATAGTCGGTTAAGGCAACATGCCACAAGTCCCAATGGGGCGAGGATTTCTATTTAACTCTCCTAAACCTTGAGGCAGCAGCACCAAGGCCTGAAATAGACATACGTCCTGGCACGCATCACCCAGCCGACATCTCATGCCAATTCCTTGGAAAGAACCTGCCACACCCCATCCCTGCCTGTAGTGGAATCATTTTATCTTTATTTCAGATTGACAGGGTATTCGTGTACTTAAAAATATAAAAAAGTAAATGCCAATATATAAATCTCTTAATAAACTTGGCATACTGATTTCCTCTCCCTACATTACAAATACACCTTCCCCAAGTATTATATTATTACAGAAATAGGTTTTATGATCAACTATAAATTAAAAATGGCCGTTTTTTTCTTGCATCATGAAAATAATTTTATATTATTTTACAGAAATAGATTTGACTATGCAGCTTCCATATAGGTTTCAGTGAAGGAACAATTATGCTAGTAAAAGACAATATGAACTACAGACATTACATATAACTTTAAAAAGGCGCCATGTTGATAAACATTTAATGAGATTAGATTAGCCATCTTTGTGAAATAAAGTATCTCATTGTTATAGCACAACTTTCCAGCATAATGATATTCATTCTGTGGATTATTCTTGTATATACCTCTTCCGAGCTAAATTCCAGCTGTAATGTAAATAAACCACACACATGACTACGTTTTCATTGGTCAGATAATGGTTTTACCTTCAAGCGTGTAAAAAATAGTAGTTCGCTAACACTTGAAGTAAAGGATATAAAAGTACGTATAATGTAGCACATGTCTGTATAAATTATATGGGAGAATCTTATAATATATAATTACAATTTTAATACATTAAATAAATAAGCAGTTTATTTCTTCAATTAATTATGGCAAATAACATTAAGAAGTTTTCAAGTTAATACCTAATAATTAGTTAGTGTATGAGGTGAGATTACACGACTCAAGCAATTCTTATGCATGCACAATGCAGATTACATTAGAATTTCAATTGTTCCAAATGCCTACTTCTATATAATTTTTAAAGCATCTAAAAGGAAAACCTCTTGAAAAGCATACATTATTTTTAATGTTTTCGAACAGTTTAATGAAAAATATCCTAGTTTTGTCGAGGGTGTGAAAATAACATAATTTATAGGTAAATCAGCATGGAGCGTAAATTCTACTCTTAATGGAATTGTAAATAAAGGATATCTGTCGATATCATGGAAAAAAGTAAATGTCTGATTAGGTAGGCCATTTATAATTTTCTTTGTCATTACTAAAAAAGAAATTAAGGAATTTCCTAATTCATCTTTCGTTGTATTCAGTTTTATTTCCCATAAAATATGATGTTGCCTTAGAACAATGACACAATTAAGTCATGTGGCAGTTAAAAGTAGCACCAGAGTTTATTGAAGGCCAAGGTTTCCATATGTTATGTATCATTATCAATTTTTTCTAAGTGTTGAAACAGAGGGAGCAGAAATCAACCTACAGGATAACCAACTGCTGATTCAACATTTTGAAAGAATTGATAATAATACGTAACATTGGCCTTTGAAATCTATAAATATTTTTAAAATTCCTTTAAATACTACATTCACTTATATGTGATAATGTTGGGAATTTTACATTATGAGGTTTATCAATTGAATTGTGAATTATTCTTACTTCATATATCTAAAAATAATGTTATTTAACACAGAATTGTGGTACCAAGAGCAACCGCTCCCATCATCAGCTGCTATCACGATGGTGATGCTCTTGGTACCGCGGTTCTGTGTTATAATAACATAGATATATGAGGTAAGAATAATTCATGATTCAATTGATTTTTATTACTTATAACTAGAGCGAGGAATTATATGAATAAACTTATATAAAAATATGAAATCATAAAGACAAAATATAAAAATTATGACACAAAAATATTATGAAGCTACTATTTTCTAAACTTTATACATATATGAGTGTACATACCAGCACATAAGTGAGACAAACAGAACTTATTTATAGCTCAAAAAATCATGATGTTCATCGTTTTTTTTTAAATTTAATTTTTCATTAATTCTAATCCAATATAAAATATAATATCCATGATCTTAAACTATTTTAATGGATCATACCATAGCGTGGTTGTAGTACAAACAGGAAAGTCATGGGTTCGAATCTTGATATGGTCCAGACCTTCTGGTGGCATTGTGGACCTGGGATCCACTCAGATCTTAATGGATGTGAGTACTAGATGCATGTTCTGGGCACAAATGCGGCCATCAGGCAGATCCGACAACCCGGCGGACATCTAGTGCCTATTGTCTAGAAAGATGGGAAATTCAACATGCCAATACCCCAAAGGCCTCTCAAGACTGTAGTGGAATCATTTTACCTTCAAAAATCAAATCTGAGAGGTTATATAATTATAATACAATTAATGTATTGAATGATATTTAATTATCAAATCCAAACATATACAAGAAACAAAACTATTATAAATACAACAGGGCCTAACTGCAGATACCATAAAAATAAAGATAAAAAGATAGAAAGAGAGGCGAGATATACTGATGTTTTATATCAAAAGATAGGGAGAAAAATAATCACCGTTAAAAATACTAATTATTTTAGATTCAGTTCATACAAGGGCTGTTAGGAAGTAAAAAACGAGTAAAAATGCGTGATATCCGGAACCTATTGTTAAATTCGGTCACAACAACAACAGAATGTGGGCCAAAATATATCAACATGTTTGATGGGAAAAACAAAGATTTCCATTTTGACCTGACGAAAGTCTCGAACCATCGTATGTAGGTTGGAAGTAAAAGGCGAATGTGGGTTAGAAGTGAAGGTGGCTGATGAAATTTCCACATGGAAAGCAAGCTTTCCACCCGAGATTTTCCCCGCAAATCAAGGGCAGTTCAGCAAAATATATACTCGCGACTTGTAGGAAAAAAGTCAGACAGAAGGCAGCGTTTGAAACGATCTACGACGGACATGATTTCGAACCTCGGGATTTGTGAGTATAAATGCAGTTTAATTTAAGTTCCAGGTCGAGGAATTAACTTGTTGAAAAATCAACTTTGCTAAATTAATAACTTTTAAATAATTGAATAAATGAAGATTTAACAATATATTCAACTTTAATATAGTTGGACAAACTAAGATTTTAACGAAATATACCTTGAATAGATCACCTTGAATTAACTTGGATAATAGAGGTTTTAAGAATAATAGAGGTTTTAAGAATAATATAGTTGAAAACTTAAGTGAATAACTAGGATATTAGCTGGAGTCGAAGGAAGGACTCCAAACCTTACGACGACACACGTCGTGTTTCTGAGTTCTCTCATGATTTAACGTAGCTGTATAAGTAAATTCACGTCATAAAATAAATAATGTTACTTTGTATATAAGGCTATAATTACGTGTATTTTTATGTATAAATTATTTCAGTTAAGGGTTCTAATATATATATTTGTGACAATAAAGTGGAGTTGTTGGATACTGTGTGGAATTAGTAACGGTACAGGAATTCCTTTCCATAAATAGAAGCTGACCTTGAGGCCACACTAGCCTTGTTAACAGCTAAACGTCTTCTACATCCAGACTGGTGACAGCAGTTAAACATTGCTTCAAAGCGTTGCCTTTAGACGCTACCTGCCCAGATAACTATTACATTTAAAAAATCATTGCCCTTTGAGCTTAACCTCGCTACCTATAACCTATCCTATAAAGGTTGTAATAAAAACATTGCAACCAAAATAAACAGGCTTTCATGAAATATAGCACTAACAAAGTTTAGAGCAGGTATAGTTTGGGTTGACGATTTTATTATTAATTTAACACTTCTCATTGAAGGTTAAATTATATTTCTCTTCAAATATAGTTTGGGTTATTGCTATTTTTACATTGCATAAATATATTAAATTCATGTCATGCAAATGTAACAATAACATTAAACTGGACGATTTAGAATACAAGTAAACCATTCCAGTATGTCATATTTGGAAACACAAGATGTTAAAAGTTATTAGTCCATAATCAAATTTAGGGATTGTTTCAGAACTCTCTTTGCAATTACAGTTACACTTAAAATTGAACTACAAACATTGTGAAATGTATATTAAATTAATGTTGGGAAGTAAACATTATGAGGTATAATTCAAGATGGTGAAATGTAGTTAGAATTATTTTAAAGTTTGTTTTTTTATATATGAAATAGGTCTGGTCTATTTGTGCTTTGAACAATCCAATTGTCAATTATCAATTCTGTGGATAATACATAGTTAGGATTTTGTAAATATTTTCTGATAGTAAACTATAGGGCCTATCTGTCAGAATTGCTTTGCAGAATGAAAATTTATTCTCAACATCACATGATGTTATGGGAGGATACTCGTATCATGCTATATTGATAGTTTGATGTAAGCAAGAAAAATGCTGGCCTAACCTACATCAACGTTACAAAGCACTGCTTCAAATCTCCTACATTTCAATGCTGTAATCTGTTCACAAAGTAAGGACTGTCCTCAGGTAGCAAGAACGAACTGACAGCTACATGACTACAGAAAATTCCAATATTGTTGTTCTACTTATTCATCTAGGCTCATGATCTTGTTCTGGGGGACAAAAACCTCCATCGAACTTGACACTCTGTGACTCATCATCCAATTATTTGCTTTTTTTATAAAGATACTGAAAAAATTTTCACTTGTCTACCAGATTACACTGTCAAAAATTACACAAATACATTCCTTTAAAAAATATTTTAATGACATCCTAGAACATTTATTGAAAAAAAAAACAGAATTTGAAAGTTGAAAAATATGAAGGAGAATGAAATGTTCACTAATATATTAACATTTTGCAAAAATATTATGAAATATTAAGTTTTTTTGTTGGTCTTCTTTGATTCTGCATATCATAAAATGTAAAGATACTTAACCTCAGCGTTCTCTGACAAATAGTTTAAAACATAAAATTTTATAAAATTCCTCACTCTACTTATAACAGTTCATTATTTAAAAATAGAGGGGATAACTTGCTCGTCCTAAAATGGATACCATCTCGACAAATAGAATAATATTTGTGTTTTTAATGTATTTTCTAAATAAAAAAAAAGAATTCTGAAAACTATATTAATGTAATTTTGAAAAATGTAGTAAATTCCATTATTTAACAATTGCAGGTAAGTGTATTGTCAGGAATAAATTTTATTTAACAGCTAGAAAAATAAATTATGATTGAAAATATATCATGCTAGTTTAAGTGCAGTTTTTCCAAATTTTCTAAGTCCTATAGAACAACAGTGCGCATGTGCCAGAGTTTATAGAGCCACCGATAACCCACAATTGATCCACATATTGATTGTCATCCTCGATTACTATCCATCGCTATGAAATTTAAATAATCAATATTTGCAATAAATCCCCAAATCTATGTTAAAAAAATATATTAATAATATTAAATTTACAAAATGTTTATTAATAAATGGGTGTACACTTAGTTATCACTCCTTAACGCTGATCCAACCAGCGATAGAAAAATCATAGACTAAGTAATATACTGTGTGGAGAAAATAGCAGTCAGCATCACAATATTGTCTAACAGTGTCATAATATTGTGACTTGCATATTTAAATAAATACTTTAAAATTGTCTAATAATGTTATAAAAATTGTTTGAATAAAGTTAAAAATATTAAATAATATTAGTAAATACAGAAGAAGAGCTATAGTTCACAACAATATAACTGAAAAATCAAGTGCTAGTAGAAGTGCAGTTGAGCCGAAAATTTTAATTCTTTACAGACTGAAAAGCAAACCCTTTTACAAGCAAAATAATTTTTTTTTTTCACACCTAATTCCATTTTCATAGCGGCATTTTTTAGAAGAGCAGTTTCCTCCTTTATTTCTAAAATACTGATTTCTTTGTTCATTCTTTTTTTTTTAATTCTGACAGTTCGTTAACAGACTCCATATTTTTGTCATGAAGTTCCTTTACACAACTCATCTTTTTCTCATGCAATTCTCTTGCCATAATCCGGAATTCCACCTCAACGTGGTCTGGAAGTTTTCGTTTCCTCCTTACAAAAATAAATATTATGATATATTATTACATTTTTTACATACATCCGGATGTAATCAACATTACTCTATTAAAAATAATTATAATTACATTTCACAGGAAAGTAGTCATCTTAACAAACTTACCTTGTACTTCCTGGAGTAGAAGTTTGTGCAGGGGTATTTGCAGGAGTATTTGACAATTCTTCAGGGATACTTGATGGTGCCACTTCCTCTATCATCTCACAGTAATCATCAAATAGCGTTTGTATTGCTGAGGAGGATTCCTAGAAAAAGTTCCCAAATATTTCTGGTGAAATGTTTAGTCATATTTCTTTATAATTTACTATTACAATATTGCCAGAACTATCTGTGCATAGATTTTTTTGTACAAATGTATTTTAAAACATCTTGTTCTCTCACTTACTGATGCACAATATCCTTTATGAAAGCTTCTAATGAACGTGAGTCTACCCTCAAAATTTTTTTTTTTCAAACTAAAGCACTGCCAGGATCTTACTATTTTACTTTTTATTGTACATTTAAATAAGAAAATTATACAATTTTCGAAAATCATTACATATCTCATAACATTACCATTTCTTCAATAATAATACTAAATCTTACCTCTGTTATTACCAAACACTCGCTTGATTCTCCAAAGTTAAAGTAAGATGTTTTAGTTTGGTTTTAAAGATATTTGAATGAATGACTAAGTTATTATCAATTATTTGAACTTAAAATAATTAACATGTGTATTTAGAAAAGTAGATATCTTCATTACTTTCAACTTCGTACAAAATTCTAACAAATATATTAGTTAGCAGACTTACTCCCTATATTGATGACATTCTAGGAGATCATCAATGTGCATTTAGAAGAAACAGGTCTACAACAGATCAGATTTTTAGTATAAGACAGATTTTAGAAAAGAAATGGGAATATAATGGTACTGTACATCAACTATATGTAGACTTCAAAAAAGCATGTGATTCAATTAAGAGGGAGAAGTTATATAGTATCCTGCTGGAGTTCGGAATTCCTAAAAAGTTAGTTAGACTTATACGAATGTGTCTAAATGGCTCAACGAGTAGGGTGCGTATAGGCAAACAGTTTTCAGACACTTTTGAAATCCAGAATGGGTTGAAGCAAGGAGATGCACTATCTCCTCTACTATTTAATTTTGTACTAGAGCATGCCATTAAATCTTTAGAGAATGAGGAAGGCTTACAACTCAATGGTATTAATAAGCTGTTAGTTTATGCTGATGATGTAGTACTACTGGCCGATAGCGAGGAGATACTGAAGGCCAACACGCACACACTATTGAGTAACACTAAGAAATTAGGACTGGAAGTAAATATCAGTAAAACTAAATATATGGTCACACGTAGAAATTCAGTATATAATGGAAATGGACAGCTAATGACAAATGAGGGAAATTTTGAGGAAGTGGCTGAATTCAAATACCTAGGAACAATAATCACAAATCGGAATGAGATGCACAAAGAAATTAAACATAGGCTCAATTCTGGAAATGCGTGCTATTATGCATTGCAGAGACTCTTGATGTCCCAACTCCTTTCAAAAAACGTTAAGCTGAAAATATATAAAACTATTATTCTACCAGTTATATTATATGGGTGCGAAACATGGACTCTTACTTTAAGGGAGGAAAGGAGATTACGAGTATTTGAGAATAAAGTTCTTAGGAAAATTTTTGGACCAAAGAGAGATGAACAGACAGGTGAATGGAGAAGACTACATAACAATGAACTACATGGTCTTTATAGGAAGCCAGATATAATAAGAACAGTTAAGTCTCGTAGACTGCGATGGGCAGGACATGTTGCACATATGGGGAATGAAAGACGTGCATGGAAACTTCTTGTAGGAAAGCCAGAAGGAAAACGCCCAGTTGGTAGACCAAGAATGAGGTGGGAGAACAACATTAACTATGATTTGAGGGAAGTAGAATATACACGGAATGATTGGAAAGTATTGGCTCAGGATAGGGATGTATGGAGAGCTTATGTCCGCGCGGCCATGAACCTGCGGGTTCGATAGTGCCAGTGAGTAAGTAAGTAAGTAAGATATCTTCTTAAAATCTAGTTTTAAGATATTGGATAAAGTTTCCATAAGTGTAGCAAACATTTTTCTATATCTGAAGCAGATACCATGTGCATGTGCCAGCAGATGAAAGTGAATACAACTTTCAATCATGCAATGCTGCCAACATACACAACAATAATAATAATTACAACAAGAAATATATGTTATCTCAGTCAAAAAATTAATTTATTAAGTCTCGTTTCAGTCTCCTTGTGTGAGATCATTTTCAAGACTTGGTTATTTATAATATATAATCATGTAATATAAACAACCATGTCTTGAAAATGATCTCACACAAGGAGATTGAAACGTCGACTTAATACATTAATTTTTTCACTGAAATAACATTTATTTCTTGTTGTAATTATTATTATTAATTACTCACAGTGAAAACTATAAAAAAAACCTTATTAAATATACACAATAATGTCTGCATAATTTCATATAAAGTATTTTTAGGCCTAAAATAACCTAAAAGCTAACCTTATGCAATTGAAGTACTTAAAATAGAAAAAGTATGAATTAGAATGGAATGTAATGCAACTCCCAAAAACAGGTTGTGTATACAGTAAGTTTTGAAATTATGAAGTATATGTTGGCTGCATTCGAAAAAAGAAATACAATGGCTGGGAAAAATAAGTTAAATATTCAATTAGAATATAAATGAAAGAAAATATATGTTTAAAATAGGTTGTGATTGTTGATATTTAAAAAATTAATCCATGAAAGTAAAATGAGATTAGAATGTGTGTAAGGTATTTTAAAATATGCGACACTAGTTGGAAATTTGGGCCAAGATATCAAGCAATTTATTTTAACATACAATGTTGAGAATAATGTAATTTCCTTTCTAGCGCAGATAAGTTTGAACTAACTAACGATAAATTATTAAATCCGATCCGATTAAGGGTCTTTCCACTTTTCAGCGGTTGCTCTTTTACCAGCCGGCTGCTGGCCCTTCACATCCACATGTGTCAATCACAGAGGTAGATGATCAACAGCCAGTGTAGGGGTGACATGTGGTTAGCATGTCGAGTCCCCCAGCCGTTATAGCTGGTTCCTCAACCTGGAGCCGCTACTTATTGTAGCTACCCAATTGCCTCACGATGCTGGGTGGGCACCGGTCCCATACTGGCCGAAATACCATGAGAAAATTTCTTCCCCAATGGAGACTCGAACCAGCGCAAGGCTTCCTACCTTAACCGCTCGGCTACGGCGCGGGACAATTATTAAATCCAAAAATCAAATCCAAAACAATTCACACTAACCACTTAGGATACTTTTAAATTGTCATCAGTTTATTTTAAATATTACTTATAGTTAGTTGAGAATAAAAACAGCTTGAGGGTGCATTATTCACATCATATTTTACATTGCATCCTGGCATTGATTTAAAGGATGATACTATTATACGGCCTTTGTAAATTAAAAAAAGAACATTTCAATTATAAGATCGAGCAATAAATAGTTTACACAAGATTCATATCATTAATCTTATTCTTAATGCTACACCTACCTGCACATTATCATCATCAAAACACATTTCCAGTGGGTCGCATGATCCACCCATCATGTCTTCGACAATTTGTGTGTAAGTGGATGGAGGAGGCACAGGTGGACCACCACCTGTCTTTTTTTAGCATCATTCCTCCTCTTATCTCGATCTTCTTTTGCTATTAATTTCATCCGCATCCACACTCCTTAAAAAAAAAATAAATATATATATATATATAGCTAACTTAATCCTGATAACTAATAAGCTGATTTTCCCACAAAAATAAAAATCCATGTAATTTACCTTGTATTTGTGCCACATCTTTTGGTGGCACAAATTATATTCCTGACAGATAGTTTTCCACGCTGCTGACTTTTTGTATAAAACATCCCCACTACTACTGCCATCCATAATTACAGGAAATCATTTGCAGATATCTGCCAGAACTTCCCTATCTGCTTCCTGAAATTTAGCCATCTGCGAACAATAATACAATTAAAAATCCGATCTTTATAATTAATATTAAATAATTTTATGAATTACTTATGAATTTCTTGCTTACTGTTTTGAGAATATCACCAACTTGGAACTATTAATTAAGCGCCAGTAATGGAAACAAAAGCAATAATGAAAAGAGCGGGAGCTGTCGATTATGACGTAATCGATTAAATTTTAATTATAGAATTTGCGCGGATTGTCGCCTTCATTTTGAATTCGCGCGTATTATTTTAAATAATTTTCACACTTTCCCGCTAGGCGGCTCTGACAACGAAACCAAGAGAGGAATACCATAGAGTAAATGGCATTTTACCAAGTTGCCATATGATTTTTTAAACATACCTGTAACTGTATGTACCTAGCATGACGTCACTATCGGTGAAAAATTACTTGAATAGAGAAACTACCGCGCGACCGATATTCGGTTTTCAGGTAGGTGCCAACGTGGTTTTTTCTAAAAAAGTTACGAGACTGAGTAGATCCCAGTGGTATGATCCTACCACAATGTTTGGTCAAGACGTAAAAGTCCTGAATTTATCTGGAATCGAACGCGCGACCTCCCGGCTTGTGGTATATTGTCTTAGCAAATTATGCTATGCTTTTCTGACTGTTTTTTTTCAGGGTTCTTTAATTAATTTTTCCTATTCTACATTATGTTATTTAAAACACTAATTCGTCCTCTTTTTTTGTTTATTTTCCCTAACTTTTTTCCCCCGTTACAAATGGACTTCCATATTTCTGCGCTGGGCGGATTAAAATAAATGTGAACGAGAAATAAACATTAAATAGGTACATGACGACTTGCCTAGTTGAGTCTTTAGTTATGACTCCAGTACATCATGAAGATAGCAAAGAACAACACAATGTAACAAACACATATCATACCCAAATATAAGTTAGAAAGAGGAAATCTTTAATTAATAACAATCCTAAAAAAATATCTATGACCATCAGGGATTTATGACCTTGACGATAGTGAGAGTGTTTCGAGCTAAATCAAAAGTACCATTGCAGCGCTACCTTTACAGGACATAAGCTACCTCGGGCGAGAAACAAAATAATGCATTAATCTGTTAGAACGTGAGAGAGATCAATGAGCAGCAGGAGTCTTCTACGGGATAAATCATAGTCTTCAAGTTTGGATGTTAGAATCCACTCCAAAAATATACGGACGAAAGAATCTAGACTATGTATACTCGGGTAAAACTTTGTTTAGAAGGTTAAAATATTCATTCAGTGTTATGATATTATTTCTGTTTAACGACGCTCTTTAACATCTAAGATCATTAGAGCACAATTCAAATCTGAGCGAGAAAGGATGAACATATTTTGCTTCGAGTTAAATTTCTTCAAAAGTGAAATTCTTTTTGTGTGCCGTAAATGTATCACGTGACCGAAGTATTTGGCAACTTTTCAACGGAACCGGCACTCAGTATTTTTACGCCCTGTAAATCCACAGATCTCGCCGAGTTTGAACTCGTGACCCTAGTAACCATTAGTCCACCAAGATCGTTTACGACGTTCAAGAAAAAGAGAAGAAGGAAACAAAGGACAAGGAGAATATATTTTATATATTTGTTCTATTTGCACGAATATAACATACTAATTAACTCACTGGCATTATCGAGCCCATAGGTTCTTGGGATTGAAAGTAAATAGCAATAAAACTAAATATATGGTCACACATAGAAATACATTATACAATGGAAACGGACAGCTGATTACAAATGAGGGAAATTTTGAGGAAGTGGCAGAATTCACATACATAGGAACAATAATCACAAACAGGAATGACATGCACAAAGAAATTAAATATAGACTCCAATTCTGGAAATTCGTGCTATTATGCATTACAGAGACTCTTGTCGTCCCAACACATTTCAAAAAACGTTAAACTGAAAATATATAAAACTATTATTCTACCAGTTATATTATATGGATGCGAAGCATGGACTCTTGCTTTAAGAAAGGAAAGGAGATTACGAGTATTTGAGAATAAAGTTCTTATGAAAATTTTGGACCAAAGAGAGATGAACAGACAAGTGAATGGAGAAGACTACATAACAGTGAACTACATGGTCTTTATAGGAAGCCAGATATAATGAGAACAGTTAAGTCTCGCAGAATGCGATGGGCAGGACATGTGGCACGAATGGGGAATGAAAGAGGTGCATGGAAGCTTCTTGTAGGAAAACCAGAGGGAAAATTCCCAGTTGGTAAAACAAAAATGAGGTGGGAGAATAACATTAACTATGGTTTGAGGGAAGTAGATTATACAGGGGATGATTGGAAAACATTAGCTCAGGGTAGGGATGTATGGAGAGCTTATGTCCGCGCAGCCATGAACCTCCGGGTTCGATAGTGTCAGGCAGTTAGTTAGTTAGTTAGTTAGTCAGTTAGTTAGTTAGTTAGTTAGTTAGTTAGTTATAGGTTGATAGCCGCACTATTGACACAACCATTCATACTAAACATAGCGAATGTGATAATGACGGCCAAATTATGTCGGGGGACCATTTTGTCCTTAATAATATTTAAAGTTAACTTTAAAAATGCGCCTTGTTGAATAACAAATAATTATGCAATAACTTACGAGTACGTTACGAAGCAACTAAATGTGAGATTGAAGAATATTTTAAACTAACAAAATATTAATACTTCACACAATGAATTCAAAACTGTTTTATCTGTAAGTTTATACTGCTAAGAAGTTTAGACAGATCAATGACAAACGCTTTTTTTCTACCAGGTAAATATAAATACATTTTCACATAGCATATCTATCATCGTTTAAATGGCTGATATATCTAGTTCATTTAATAACGTAACAAATTTAACTCTACACTTTAAAATATTCTATTTTACCTTCTGTTAGATAACATTTCGTTATTATGCTTTAAAATGAAGCCATTTCTGTGTTTTAAACTAAATTAAACTGATGGAGCAGGTAGACGTGTGGTCAGCCGTCACACGGTACATACTACACCTCACAATTGTACGCCCCTCATAACTGCATGTTCGGTAGCTCTACGAGAGGGCGTACTCTCTTAGACGCTGTATTTTTCTTATTTAACATTTTCATTATATGAACACTACCGCACAATATCTCTCTTCCATCCATCCATCCATAGCAGGTCTTTCACTGTAATCATAGCATTTTCATGCTATGCTTTGCAGATTTACTATGGAATTATAGGTGTGGTAGCATCCCGCTGCTTTCCACAATGGTGAAGGATGATAATGATAATGATAAGGATTATTATGATGATGATGGTCGGATGATTTTCGGGGACCATTTGACCCTACGCTTCCTGATATTTGTTTACAGGTGAAGAAAAAACCCGAAAGAACCTCACCCAGGAGCCTGTCCCGATCGGGAATTAAACCCGGGCCCGCTGAGTGACAAGGCAGCACGCTACCTCGGGATCACAGCGGTGGACAACTCTCTTCCATCTATTGTTTAATTTTTTATAAACTCTAGGTTAAATACTGTTTGAAGTATCTATTTTATCAATATTTTTCTCAATTCTCTTTTTTTTAATTCATTGCAGGGCATTTATTTTGGTCTCAGACTTCAAAATTATACATTTAAGTTGTTTGTTTCCCTTAATCATTATCATTGATTAGGTTCATTTAATGTAAACGTTAAAAAAATGAAGTTTATAAAAAACACAATGAAATCTAAAAAAAAAGTATGTAAAGGCGTACAGGTCTTTCTCGAGGTTTATTAGGTAAAATACACACAATCCCAATTTATGTCACAGCTAATTGCAATAAGTGGTGTAATTTATCCCACTGCACGCCTTATGAAGCCCTTGGGATATTGAATAGTTAAGACTCACAACTTTCTAGACATTCAACACTTTTAAATTGTACACAAAATGAAACGACCAAATTAGCTAATTCGATCAGGAAACAAGATTGAAACCGCCTTCATAGCTAACAACATCATTATACAACAACATAGAAGTAACAAATAAAGGCGACTGAAGTGCAATATCTACGGAAATTTGGACATAGGCAAAATATCAAGACATTTAAACACGAGATGCTCTGAACATTTCAAACATTTTATTAATAACTAAGAAAAATCAAGTTTTGCCAAACACACAAAAGAAACCGGGTCATCAGTTCGATAAAATCGATAATACCATGTCACTACTACACGGAGAGTAAAACAACAACAGGATCAGTATCCTTGATGACGTAGAGATTCTAAAAGAAGCAAAGAATACAGACCTACTCAATGAGAACACATCCGTAGACCTAATCCCGTTGTACAACATAAACAACAACATAAGTACCAGTTAAATTTCAGAAGATGAGACATTGTCTTTGAAAGGCCTCCATATTGTAACTACTTCAGAAGTTTATTAATTTATTTGAGGACAACTGACTTACCAGAACCAATTTTATATTTAATATCTAATTCTAGACATTTGGTGCACCACAGCTCATTAAATACACCATGTTTTTCTAGGTCCACTCTGCAATCCCTCCAATTTTTATGGCTCGTATTCTGGGACATTCTGTATATTACATTACACAAATATCAAGGAATGATATTCTATATTAAATGAGATTGCAAGATTGTAAACAAATCTTACAACGCATTTCATATGTCGACGATTTAATTGTTATTGCAAGTTATAACAACCATCTCGATCAAGTATATATATATATATATATATATATATATATATATCAATTTTATAATTTATAGGCACGCTATGTTTAAGTGTATCTCAGACCTTACACAAGGGTATTTGCCGGGGGAGAATTTTTTAACTGTGTACCCCATTACAAACTGTCTTGACCACACAAGGTACACTGGGCGCAGGTTGTCAGAAAGCCTATAAGACCGTTAGATCCTTAAGTACTAGTACATCACATCATCTGTAAATCGAAACATCTAATAATGACAATACGTTCCTTAAAACGTCCAACAAATTTCGTCATCTCTTCCTCTGGAAAATAACGTTAAACTGAAGATATACAAATTTTCTTCTCCCAGTTATATTATATGGATGCGAGACATGGATTTTACTTTAAGGGACGAAAGGAGATTACGAGTGCTTGAGAATAAAGTTCTTATGAACATTTTCGGAACAAAAAGAGATGAAGAGACAGGCGGATGGATATTACCCGTTTAAGGAGTAAGCGCAGTTGTTGACGGAGGGCGCTGCAGTCGTGTAGAACACGTGACAATGCTAACTATGAAGTGCAGGACGCGGCAGGTTCCAGATGTCTACGGAGCAGATGTAAACAGTGGTTGTAACGGCGAAAAAGCGCGCTTCACAAGCGGATAAACCTTACATCGACACGCAATTACGGTTTCATAACATATTTGTTTAACAATAATAATGAAATTAATAATGATAATAATAATAATGATAATAATAATGATAATGATAATAATAATAATACTAATAATGATGATAATAATAATAATAATAATAATAATATAATATAATAGTAATACTACTACTACTAATAAATAATGCTAATACTACTAACGAATACCAATAATAATAACAATAATATATTAATAAATAATAATAAATACCAATAATAATAATCTCTAACCGCCGTGTGAGGATTCTCCTTCAATAACGGTTTATAAACGTTTATAATTGTCTGTATTTCTCCCGAACGAAATCCTTTCCTCTGTTTATGTTTCTTCACAGGAGACATTCCGGAAGGACCTGGCATAGAATTATCGGACATTTTTTCAGAAAGAGATACTGCACTTATTAAAAAAAAAACACTTGTACACGCAGCTAAATATATCACATTCACTACTGTAGGCTCAACACTTATTTAATTTTACTGAACATAACGCTTCATCAGTACTTAGCACATAAGTGATACTGAGGGGGAAAAACAAGAACTTGTGTTGTAATAACTAACTAACTAACTAACTAACTCACTGCCACAATCGAAACCGTAGATTCATGGCCGCCGTGCGGACACAAGCTCTCCATACATCCCTATCCTGAGCTAATGTTTTCCAATCATTCCCTGTATAATCTACCTCCCTCAGTTAATAGTTAATATTATTCTCTCACCTCATTCTTGGTCTACCAACTGGGTGTTTTCTCTCTGGATTTCCTATAAGAAGTTTCCATGCACCTCTTTCATTCGCCATTCGTGCCATATGTCCTGCCCATCGCAGTCTACGATACTTAACTGTTCTTATTATATCTGGCTTTCTATAAAGACCATGTAGTTCACTGTTATGCAGTGTTCTCCATTCAACTGTCTGTTCATCTCCCTTTGGTCCAAGAATTTTCCTAAGAACTTTCACAAATACTCGTAATCTCCTTTCTTCCCTTAAAGTTAAAGTCCATGTTTCGCATCCATATAATGTAACTGGTAGAATAATAGTTTTACATATTTTCATTTTTACGTTTTTTTAAAGGAGTTGGAACGATAAGAGTCTCTGCTTATATCGTTATATTGTGAATAATGCTGATGTGGGATTTCCCACCAGACACTTGCAACGCAACCAATGACGCGTCAGCATTTTAAATGAAGGGAAGGGCTGGCTTACTGCTTTGCGGGGATTCATTCTGATTCATCCTGAGCTGGCAAGAAGAGCACCTCGTCGAAAGAAGCACTACGCAGAAATGCAAGACCGGGATGGATTCGTCCACCCGCCAGCACGTCGCACTGCTAGAACTAACCAACACCACTATAAACAACGAACACCAATAGAAACAAGAAATCTGTTTGAACATCTATACGAAGAAAAGGCAGAAACTCCACCTCCCTTAGTGGTATATTCCAAAGACATCACGCCACTAAAATTGGAAAGCATCACTGCAGGAAACAAAAATGAAGTACACATGAAGTACAACCAGGGCGTTCTCACCATTAGGACCTCAACAAAAGCGGCCTATCGGCGAGCTTACAAAGAGCTCAAAAAATCTGAGACTCAGTTTTATACCCATGGCTACGGCAGGCCTCCTATCATCAAACTAGTTGTGAAGGGACTTCCAAAGTCCATCACAACACATGAAGTATATGATGAAATATGAGTAGGAACCTGCCCGTCAAAGAATTAAGAAGCATTGAAAGACAAGTCTTCATAGAAGGAGTAAAGAAGAAGATAGAGCTTCCTATTTACATCCTAACACTCCACAAAACACCAGACATCAAGGAAAAAATCGAAGAAAATCTAAAAGAGCTATTCAACATCCGAATCAGATTGGAACCTTATCGGAAACCCACAGGAGGCACCCAGTGCTTCAAATGTCAAGGCTTTGGGCATATTGCAGAATTCTGCTTTCGAGACACAAAATGCGTCAGGTGTTCCGGAAACCACAGAGTCTCTGACTGCACCCAGACGGAAGTCAAGTGTACCAACTGCAACGCAGATCACGCAGCAAGTCATCGTAAATGTCCATCATTCCAGAAGTATCTGAAAATGAGACAAACGCAAGGAACAAGCAAACCATCTACCACGAGAAAGCCTGAAATCACTTCAAAAACCACTCCAAGAACACCTCAAAAGACCGAAGAAAACTTCCCTCCCTTATCTTCTCAGAACCCGCCGGAGAATATACTCCAATCCCTCCTTATTCTCCTCACCACCATCCTTCAAAACCCTCAAGTCCTTCAAACCACACTATCCTTTGTGAATACTCAAGTCTCATCTAGAACTTAGACTGCAAGATCAAGACACTACAAGAAAAAGCCGTTTTTCAAGACCGACAAGCTCACCTGAAGAAGACAACTGTTTAGAGGAGCACTCTACACAGCATAACACACAATTTCGCCACCACCTTCCTACAAGCACATGAAGTTATCGGGTCAAGACCTTCGTAAGGTCGGTACCAAATCCACACCTTAAATAATTGCTCTGGGATACTGCTTTGCTCCGAAGACATCTGGAATATGGTATGGTAGAAAGTTTGTTAGCGGTGCACATTGCAATATATAAATTGTATTTCTGTCTTGTGAATTAATAACTTTTCTTGGATACTTTTAGTTGTCTCCATTCTTATACAATAGAAACGTAGCTCTATAATACAAATTCCTGTATCGACACGAAATCACTGTTCATGAGCGAACGATGTGGTTACAAGTGATATTAAAAGTCAACTGTGATTCTTTGCCCACTGTACACTGCCTTATATTACGTCACGTGTAGCAACAAGCGATGCATCCGCCTGCAGAGATACTTTGAACAATGATATTCATGATCATTATAGGATACGAGATATAATAAGAATATCAAAGTCACGTAGAATACTATGGGCAATACAATACATGTGACACGAATGGGGAATGAAAGAGGGGCATGGAGGCTTCTTTTTGTTAAACCAGAGGGAACACCACCAATTGATGGACCAAGAATGACGTATGCTGGCTGTAGCATTATTACCGCATATACTAATTAATTATTGCACTGTTAGCAAATAGCATAAAATCCATATATATATATATATATATATATATATATATATATATATATTAAAGTATTGAATTAACAATCAGAATGTATTTATATTATATTATGAAGGGAAATTGCGTACTGGACACTCTAATATATAATAATAATAATTACATGTGGATATTCAAGTCGAAACAGGCAGGGGCGTTGAGTTTGGATAATATTACTCACCATCACCCAGTCTAATACAGGGGCGTCGAGTCAAGATAAGATTACTCTCCATCCCCTAGTTGAATACAGTAAGATAACATGGCTGGTAAATTCCAGTCTTCATAGGTAACTTTAGAAGAGATATGTCCTTATTTGGAAATGAGGGTGATACATTCCAACTCAGCGTCCATGCCACGCCCGCTTATCAGAGGGTTTATAACGGCCGATGCCCTTGGCATCAGGGCTTATTCTTCATGGTTCCGACCTCGTCTCTATGACAGTTAGAGACACAATATTGTAACTTTTTAATCATCGTCTTTAATACATATATTAAATGAAGTTCTGCATTCACTGGAGTTCTTGTACTCACAACGAATCCTACCTTCAAATTGTCTGATCTACCCGAGGGCCAGGTAACGACAAAAACTCTGGTGGCAGCGGCGGTGGATCGTTATCGACGGTTCGTAGGTTCGAGAACTGGAGAGATCTTCGAGGAGATCCACTTGAGGAGACGGTACCACTCCACAAGACCATTCCCGAGCTGAGCGGATGGCTACAGTGAATAAGAACATCAACGAGGCTGATCAATAACCCGAGGGTCCCTGTTCAACCTCCACTCCTAAAACCTGAAGGTTAGCCCAGGATAATCAAGTCTATACTCATCTACCTGTTTCTTAAATTCAGTGCTATTATTCTAAATTAATGTTTTGATATTAGTGCTGCAATATGTCATTACAGAACGCAGGCGTCGATTCCCTTAGTAATAACGATGAAATTAACTATATCAGTGTTCCTCAGGCCATTAAATTAATTAATAAACCGTTTAATGGTAATAAATCAGAGTTGAGAGAATTCATTTCAAATGTCGAGACTGCTATTTCGGTCATTAATCCAGATAATTATGATTTGATGCTTAAATTTGTTGAGTCTAAAATAACGGGTGATGCTAAAACAAAATTATTGGCTAGGTCAGGTAGGTCAAGTTGGGAAGATATAAAACAAATTCTTGAGGAAAACTATACAGTGCGTAGGACAATAGATTTCTTCGCATGTAAATTATTTAATAGCAAACAAGGATCAAGTGAAGGTGTTGCAAATTGGGGCAGTAGAATAGACACTATGTCGACTGAATTGACTGAAGCCATGATTAGAGTTTTGCCCGACAGACATCATGAAGGTGCGATAGCATTTTTAAAATATATTACGAAAGCTTGTTTTATACAGGGTCTACATGAGGAAAGAATTCAGACTGTAATTAGAGCTAGGGACAAACGCATGCTTCTCCCTAACGCAATCGAGGTTGCTTTAGAGGAAGAAAGCGCAATATTGTCAGGTAGATATAAGAAACAGAGTGTGCCACAGAAAACTAATTACTTTGTAAAGAGAGATCGAACTGATTACCGAGGAAGTAGTGACAGGAAAGATAGGTTTTTTTCGAATAAATGCCACTTGCTTTAAGTGCCAGAAGGAAGGGCACATTGCCAAGGAGTGCCGAGACGCTCCGCGGTGTAGGGCGTGTTCCAAGGTGGGACACGAAATAAAGGACTGTCGTGCACAGGGCCGGTAGGGAAACTCTCATTGACGGAGCCCAAGCAACCGGGGTTATCCGAAGATGAAGAGGCAGGTTGCGTAGTAGAGATGGGATCCCATGAAAAACAGGTAACTCAAATAAGTACGGTAAAGGAAATAAGTACACGAAAATGAGATAAAGGAAGTTAAAACGCATGTGTTGAGTTTGGATGTGAACCAAGGGTGTTCGCATAATGATGATATAATGGTAATCAATCTCCGAGGAGATAATTTAAAGTGTGGTCGGACACTCGTTGACACAGGGTCGCAAGTGTCCCTCGTTCGATACAACTCTCTAGTAAATGTGCCAAATATAGAAAAGGTGAATGTGATACTACAGGGTGTGACAGGATCTACACTAGATGTGGTAGGTAGAATTGTAATGCCAGTGTACCATATTAAATTTAAGTATATTCATAACTTTTAAGTTGTGCATGACCTCCCAATAAACCTTGACGTCGTGATAGGCCAAGACTTTTTGAAAGAGTATGACGTACAATTAAACTTTAAGTCAGGTCAGGCTGTGATAAAGATCCCTCCGAGAACAGATAAGGTTGTCGAACTTCCATTAAATGAGAGAGGCGATATCTTGGTAACAAAGCAAGAAATTAAACCGGGTATTTTTATAGGCGATGTGCTGACCACAGTTCAGAATAATAAAGTAATTGTTTGTATTGTTAATACCACTGAAAAGGAAAGTGAACTAGGTCCAGTTGAATTAAAATACGAGAGACCCCCTACCCAATTCGTTTGTGCTGTAAACGTTCAATCTAAAAATAAATCAAACGAAAAAGACATAAAAGACATACTTAATGAACAGCTGAGACTAGATCACGTATTAGAAGGGAAAGAATCCATAAGGTCACTATGTCACGAGTATGTGGATATCTTTCATCTGCCAGGGGACAAGCTTACTGAGACGACAGGTGCGGTCCATTCTATCCCAACACCAGATATTCCCCCGGAACGCGCCATTCATGTAAAACCGTATCGTATCGCCGAAGCGCACAATGCGGAAGTACAAAGGCAAATAGAACAAATGTTAGAGGACGAAATCATAGTACCGAGTCGAGTCCTTACAACTTTCCGATCTTAGTTGTTCCAAAAAAGATGGAGGCTTCCAATAAACGCAAATACAGGGTATGTATTGATTTTCGCCGATTAAATGACGTAACTATAGGTGATTCTTACCCCCTCCCTTGTATTCAGGACATTCTAGACAAACTAGGTAGGTCAAGATTTTACAGCTCTTTATTGTGCTAGCGGATATCACCAAATTCATATTGCGGAAAGTGATAGGAAAAAGACAGCATTTAGTACTTCTACAGGACATTATGAATATACTAGGATGCCATTTGGGCTTAAGGCAGGGCCCGCGACTTTCCAAAGGTTAATGAATACTGTTTTATCAGGATTAATTGGTATTAAAGCATTAGTTTACATTGATGATGTGATCGTGTACGGAGAAACAATAGAGGAGCAAAATGAGAAATTAAGGAGTGTTTTCGATAGGTTTCGGCAGTATAAATTAAAGTTACAGCCAGATAAATGTGAGTTCTTAAAGACAGAATTAACTTATTTAGGACATATTGTGTCAGGAGACGGTGTTAAACCAGATCCTAAGAAAGTCGAGTCTGTGGTTCAATTCCCGGCTCCGACGACGCAGACAGAAATAAAATCACTTTTGGGACTAGCAGGCTACTATAGGAGATTTATTCCAAATTTCAGTTCATTAGCAAGGCCGTTGGCCGAGCTATTAAAAAAAGACGTTTTCGTTTAAATGGACAGATAAGGAAGAAGAAGCTTTTAATGCATTAAAGTTAAAATTAGTAAACCCACCACTACTTCAATACCCAGATTTCACAAGGCCATTCATTTTGACAACAGATGTAAGTAAAAATGCTATTGGTTGCATTTTGAGCCAAGGTAAGATAGGAGAAGATTTGCCAATTGCATATGGGTCAAGGAAACTTAACAGTCATCAGAGAAAAATTACACTGTATCGGAAAAAGAGCTACTTGCTATAGTATGGGGATGCAAACATTTCAGACCTTATCTTTTAGGACGCCATATTACAATCGTAACAGACCATAAGCCATTGACATGGATCTTTAATGTCAAAGACCCGAGTTCGAGGTTGCTTCGATGGCGCCTCTTGTTAGAAGAGTAGTATCAGTATGATATCCAATATAAAGCTGGAAAAAGAAATACAAATGCGGATGCTTTATCTAGAGATCCGAATCTCTGTCTCTTAATAAATGAAAGTGAGTTAACACATGAGCGAAAACAAAACATAATTAAAGAAATTCATGAGTGCCCTATTGGTGGACACCAAGGTATTCACAGAACTTACGAAAGAATAAAATTATACATTTCATGGCAAAATATGAAACAGAAATTGAAAATTATATAAGAAATTGCGATATGTATGTCAGGGAAACAAGGCTACAAGGCCGTTAAAACAAGGCAAGAGATAGCAATCACAGATACGCAATCAGAAGAAGCGGGTCTAAAGTAGCGATTGAGTATAGTAGGACCCTTACCGATGACAAGAAAACGGATGTAAATATGTTTTGACTTGTCAGGATAACCTTACTAAATTATATTATTGCTATCCCAATTTTAACCCAGGAAGCTAATACGGTATCGGAAGCATTCGTTACAACTATATGTCTTGTGCATGGAATTCCACCAAATTATTTTAATTTACCAGGGCGTAAACTTTACGAGTAATCATATTCAAACAAATGTGTAAATTATTTAAGATTAATAAAATTACAACATCAGCTTTCCATCCTGAAAGCAACGGGTCACTAGAGAGGTCACAGAAAGTGTTAGTAGAATATCTTCGTTGTTTTTGTACGGATAAGCAGACAGAGTGGGAAAAATGGATCCCATTCGCAACGTTTGTTTACAATACCACTCCACATACAGGTACAAAGTATACTCCATTTGAATTATTGTACGGTAGATTAGCTAATCTTCCAGGAGTGTTGCAAAAACCTCCCACTACCCCACTATATAATTATGATGATTTAATAGCTGATACCAGATATAGGTTACAAGTGTCACATGACATTGCAAAAAGAAATTTAGTGAAAATAAAAGAAGATCAAAAAGAAAAGTACGATAAAAATAAAGCGAATCATATAGAATTCAAAGAAGGTATGAAGGTTTTATTAAGTAACGACGCAACAAAGTTTGGAGTGTCTAAGAAACTAAGTTGTCCATGGTTAGGACCTTACAATATTGTAAAGGTCAATGATAACGGTACACTTGCACTACAGTTCATAGGAAATAAGAATAATTACAACAATAGGAATTCAAGGGTAGCTAAAATAAAAAGTAAGATTCAAGTAGTACATGCAAACAGAGTGAAACCTTATTTTTCCTCTTCTTTGCAGGATGATTCTGCCGATACTCATTAACCTAGTCCTTGTACTACCTTCAGTATTCCCACTAGGTTTCGAACACAAAACCATCAACAAAACCGCGGATGTTTATTTTGACGCACGAGGTTACGTACAACTTTACTCATCTCATTGAAAATTATTAACTTACATAAATATGCAGGAGGCTAAAGATTCTTTAAACCAAGTAAAACAACATTCTAAATTAGTTTTCAATTTTTGCGAGTCAATAAAGAGTCGACCTTGGTATCGCTATACAGATTGTATTTCTTTTAAGTCATACATTAACAATAAAATTAAACAGATCGAAAACTTAAAGAATATTGTAGTAGACTACACAGAAGTCGAACCAAGTAGTACTCGTAAGAAGCGAGGTGTGTTAAATTTCGTAGGCCAAATTACTAAAATTCTTTTTGGAACATTAAGTAGTGAAGATGCCGAGTATTATACAGGAAAGATTAACGAGCTAGAAAGTGAGCAAAAAGATATTTATTAGAATAGCAAAAGATGTTAGTTATAAAATCAGCTGTAACATCATTTAATTCAACATTGCGAGATGTTGATAGGAATGAGAAAACTTTAAAGAGTGGTTTAGCAAGATTAACCCAACATGTAAACAATATCACTAGTGAAATATATGACGAAACTCAATCGATAGCTATGTTATCGGAACACGTATTGCAAATTGAACGGACAATAGAAAGTACTCGCGAATTTTTTAATCTGATTGTTGAGGCAATTATTCATTCTAAAGATGGCACATTGCAGGCACAAATTATCACCCCATCAAAGATAAGAAAATTGATTAGTAAAGAACAAGCATTAAGTGGACTTGATTACCCTGTTAACCTCCCATCTCAAGAACTAATCCAAATAATTTCCACACACATTTACCTACAAGATAAGTATCTTGTCTATGTATTGAAGTTCCCTTACTTCTACCTGAGCATTATCATTTATACCGTATCATTCCTTCCCAACCCAAGGACAACAAGGAGATACGTCCAAGTACATCTGCTTAGAAACTACGAAGGACTACATTATCAGCGATCCATTACGTCAGAAGTTCGCAAAATTGACACAATACCAAATCGATACATGCTTCCAATTAAATAAATTTAAACATGTCTGCAAGGAAATGAAGCCAATACTTATCTATAAAGAGGGTGTAGACTGCGAAGCAACACTTGTGCATCCATCGACGACGGCGGTCCCGAGTTCATGCTCACATCGCATGATGGAACTTAAGAACACACTATGGTTAAGGCTAATGGGGAACGAGTTCCTTCACGTGACACCAATACCCGAGATCTTCACGTTCCTGTGCCCTAACGAAGCTCCCCAATCCATTACATTGAAAGGACGAGGAAAACTGAGACTGAACCCAGGATGTAAAGGTTACAGTGCTCATACTACGATTTATGCATATTTTACCATTCCTGATATCACTCCTATCCTCCCAATTGACTTTGACTGTTGTCTAACCTCTGACCAATTGAAATTCCTTGATAAAATTCAACTAAACCTTCCAATGAGTAATGTCCTTTCGCATACAGATGATCTGAAAGTAACGAGACATAAAATTGATGAAGTTAGCGATATGATTAATGATGAGAAATGGAAATTAGAGCACTCAATGAAATTAGGCTATGTGTCATGCGCAGCAACCTTAGGTATACTGACCACCGTAATCTTCATCGCAGTTTGCTGTAGCTGCTGTTGTTGCAGCTCTTGCAGAAAATTTGGTTTTTGACTGTGGAAAAAATGGCAACTCATGGATTGTATCGATGGTATGAGAAAACATTGCTTTTTACAACAAACTATACACACGGGCAATGTTCATTATCACGGAAGCACTGTGTCACTACCTATCACAAGCGGAGACCGAACCAAGGACTTCACAGCAATAGATGACGAAGATTCTAAAGAAGAAGAGGCTCCGATCGTATCTCGTACGAGGTCCGCGAGTAAAATGAAAAAACCGTGTCCTTTGTGGAGAACATAGTGATAAGAACAATAGATGTGTGCAACCGAGTAAAAAAAAAGTGTGAAAGTGACCACGAGAAATAATAAGTGCATCATAAAATAAGTAAAGAAATAAACAAATATTAAAAAGAACTTTGGACAGACGTTGAAAGAGAGAAATCAAAGCAATACTACACAGTAACACTATGTTCGAAAAGTATATATATATATAACAATGTATTTATAACATGTATGTAACTTGTGATCACTTATTGATGTCATTAATATGTAATGTTTTTCTTTTATTTTAGGTAAAGGGTAATACAAATAGACGTGTCCAGTGCAAGTTCGCAAATATTCCATTACTGTGTTTAACGTTCATATTTATGCGTAACTTGTTCACTTTTAGGTTATTCATACATTTGCAAATTACTTAAGTAAGTAATAGTAATAATAAATCTCAAGATCCTAATAGAGTAAAGAAAGAAGCTTAAAATTAAGCTCCATTGCTTTATCTTAAGGGCTGAAGTGTGCTGGCTGTAGCATTATTACCGCATATACTAATTAATTATTGCACTGTTAGCAAATAGCATAAAATCCATATATATATTAAAGTATTGAAATAACAATCAGAATGTATTTATATTATATTATAAAGGGAAATTGCGTACTGGACACTCTAATATATAATAATAATTACATGTGGATATTCAAGTTGAAACAGGCAGGGGCGTTGAGTTTGGATAATATTACTCACCATCACCCAGTCTAATACAGGGGCGTCGAGTCAAGATAAGATTACTCTCCATCCCCTAGTTGAATACAGTAAGATAACATGGCTGGTAAATTCCAGTCTTCATACGTAACTTTAGAAGCGATATGTCCTTATTTGGAAATGAGGGTGATACATTCCAACTCTGCGTCCATGCCACGCTCGCTTATCAGAGGATTTATAACGGCTGGGCTTATTCTTCATGGTTCCGACCTCATCTCTATGACAGTTAGAGACACAATATTGTAACTTTTTAATCATCGTCTTTAATAAATATATTAAATCAAGTTCTGTATTCACTGGAGTTCTTGGACTCACAACGAATCCTACCTTCAAATTGTCTGATCTACCCGAGGGCCAGATCACGACAAACGTGGAGGAATAACATTTACCATGATTTGAGGGATGTCGATTATTAAGAGGATGGTTGGAGAAATTAAATCAGTTGGCCCTATAGGGATGTATGGAGGGCTCGACCTCGAAACTATGGGTTCGATAGCGGCATTTAGTTAGATAGATGAACTAAGTAGGGATGACGCTTCATCATTTTAAATTCTTCAAAATTTATTTATTGACAGTACATTAAAAAATTAACGAACTCACATAGCTGCAAAATTCGAGTTTTGTTGTCATTCTTTAAAAAATTTAGAAACACCAACCAAATGTTTCAATGAAACAATAAATGAGGTGCATGACAATATAATAAATCATGCACTCTAAAGTTCCTAAATAGAAGCTATTACACAGGAATTTAAAAGTGTGTTTGAAAAATATGTTGGATTTCATACAACGTGTAAAATTGCTAACGTTTTGGAAGACCAAGAAGAGGTTAGTGAAATTGAAAATTTGTGTTTCAGTGACTTTCATTTGATGAAATATTTAAGACTATCTTCTTGTGGTGCTGAAGAGTTCTTCTGCCGGCATCTGCACTATTCCGAGACAACCGACTGTGGTTTGTGAAAAAAGTTGCTGTTGTTCACTGCAACATCTCAACCAAATTTGTAAGCAATTTTTATAATGATAAGTTATAGCAGTAGTGTAGTGGTTAAGGCTTTACGCTACAAGCCGGAAGGTTGTGAGTTAGAGTCCCGGTGGGGTCAAGCTTTTTAACTGACCCAAAACTTCTGCTGGCACTATGACCCTGTGGTCGTCTCAGCCTCTAATGGAAATGAGTACCAGACGCTTGTTCTGGAGGTAAAGACGGCCGTCACGCAGGGCTGACAACCCTCTGACATCAAGTGCCGATTGTCCAGAAAAAGTGGGAGCCGTAAGCTCCTACTACCCTGAGGTGTGTAGTGGGATAACTTTACCTTTTTAATATAGAAATAAAATATATTTGCGTTTTTATCAATTTTTTTAATTTTGACTGCATAAAAATATAATATTTGCTAGTTTTTAGCACATAAAATATAGTTCCATTTTAATTATTATAAATTCGATCTAACCTAGTTGTGTTAAGACCTTAAATATGCCCAGTAGAATAAAGATATTTTTCATTATTATTATTATTATTACAGTTATTGTATACCTTAGCATATGTGACTTCATGTTAGTACTTTTAGATCTCTGTTTAAACCATAAACACCGAAGTCACTTCTGCTATTGCCTTGTGTATCTCTCTATTATAAGGCAGATTACTTTAATGAAATAAGTACTAATCGTTTACCTTAAAATATTTGATTAACCAGGTATAACATTTATATCAAGTCTAGAATTTAAAACATTTAATTTAAATTAAAGATTTCAGTGTTTATCCAGATTATGCCATATCCAACTTTGTTGTGTCCAAAATATGGCATCACCAATTATAAAATTTAAATAAAATCTTCTCTGAACAAATTAGCTTCTACTCGTGACTTATATTAACATAGACACGGAGAACATATTTTTTGTTTAATAAAATAATATATTTCGGAACTGTAGGACTCAAATATAATCGCTTAAATATAATTAATTAATAAAAAACATGTCATTGTTGTTTACACAATAGGCTCATCGCACAAAAGTATTGTATCATACATTATTTCAATTCTGTTTCACATTTTTGTTTTTTATTACCTTTCCTTGATAAATACAAAAACAAGCACAATCACACCTAGGCTCCTAGATAGAGGTGGTACCCCGCCAGGAATCGAACTGAGTTAGCTACAATTGAAGAGCGAATTAGACTGACGGTGAACAACATGTTGGTGATGTTCAACTAACAGATTCATGAAGACTGTTTTACACGTAGGGAAATTAAACATTCCGCGGTGAATTTTACAAGTTTAATTCAGTTACACATTCTAAATGTAGACTTCACACGTCCTGCACGTCCTTGTTAAGCGGGTAGTAAACATACAAAGTGAATAACATTGCCTTCGTTTCGCGTGAAAAATGTGGCTCTGAATGTGTTGGACATTTAACAGCTCAGGTTATTATTAGCGTCGCAATCCATTTGTCGAGTCAGACAGTCAAAATGTTTTGCTCTTCAGCTTCGGTCAGAATGTTTAGGCCAGTTTAAAAATCCTGACCCGATCAGGAGTAGAGAATTACATGTAAAATGAATTAATATTACTATTTTAGGTGGAACTTTAGTTAGTTTAATTTGTAAACGTGAGAACCTTGGGCTTGTAGCGTAACAGCTTAGCTGTAACTGAATTCATAAGCTAAAATAATACCACATTTGTACAAGTCATGATGCGCTATTACACACGTTATAATACATGAGCCAAATGTCATTATTTGATTTCCTGCTAATAATACAACTCGTGACCGGTCCAGGTGAAGCGGTTATTATTGAACTGACTTGAGTGTGGAGAAGTGGTATAATAAAGTTTTCGGCAGAAGTAAACGGGAGACACCCAAAATAAATCTACCTGCTTCCGATTCGACACCTCGAAGCTCATATGGATCGAATGAGACGCCAACTAGGGTCGTAGAATTGGAGGGCAATGCCTTCTAACCACTCGCTGAACGGAGCTGCTGATAAAAAAATCAAGACATGCAGTTGTGCATAAAATAGGGTAAATACATATAGAAGGTAATGTTCACACCGTAAAAATCCGTTTCACATCTGACAATGTCAACATACTCGTACATAACTAACTAACTCACTGGCACTATCGAACCCGAAAGTTCATGGTCGTGTGGACAATCTCTCCATACATCCCTATCCTGTGCCAATGTTTTCCAATCATCCCCTGTATAATCTACTTCACTTAAATCTCCAACCTCATTCTTGGTTTATAAACTGGGCGTTTTCCCTCTGGTTTTCCAACAGGAAGCATCCATGCAGAAATTTCCTACCCCTCGTGCTACATGTCCTGACCATCGCAGGATACTCTTACATAATATTGAAAATTAAATTTGGAAGCGAAATACATTGTATGATTTTAACTTATACATTTAGATGACGTAACAGTTAATCCTCTAATTATATTATTTCTTCTCAATAGGCCCCAAAGTTCCCTAATGTCACAGTTTTCCAAAACTAATATCAATGCCAGCCCGATTGTTATGGTAACTATATTAACAAATTGTTGTATAATAATTAGTACATAAACTACAGTAACGAATTTGTTTGTATAATAATTATTTCACAAATTGCATATCGATATGTTCTCTAATTGCTTTTAAAGACTGAATCGTATTCCGTAATAAGATTGCAAGAAGTTTATCAATAAAAACGTAAATACATTATAAATAAAGTCCAGGTTTAGAAGGGAAACACATTATTAAAAATATACGAAAAAGGTATGGTTTTTTGAAAATTCTTAAAAGGAAAAGGAATGTATAACCATTCTACTTTCATTTTACTACATTTTAAGAAAAAATATACTTAATTATATTAATTTTTTAAATATGTTTGAAGGTTATATTCCAATCATTTGTTATGTAGAATGCCTTTGTACAAGGAAGGTAATCACATAAAAAAATGCTGTAAAGTACGTGGTTTTGACTCTGAAATCCAAAGCCCTGCACTTTACTAGTTCTTCAAGGTAGGATTCTTTAAAACAAACTGTAGTACATATGTTGAGTGATTCCGGGTTCTGTGGCCGTGGTCCATAGTTGGTGTTGATACCAGATGTTTCGCCCTCAACTGCGGAGGGCATCTTCAGTGGCGAGTGCTTCTAGGCGTGTTTCCTGGTCGGAAGATCTACTTAGAGTGAACGCTGCGGACGTTGTATTGATACTAGTGGTGGGAGCAGGGTGATTGGGCGTGGCTCTTGCTGATTGGCCAATGGTCGTCTCCTTGTTGTCCCTAGTGTTAATGCATTTATTTTCTAGTGTATGGTACCAGGCCTTAGACAGTTTGATACCTTCCTCTTTTCTGTTAATATTTTCCTTATGCTTGTATATTTCTATAGCCTCTCGGTATAATCTAGGGAAATAGTAGGAAGTTGTGGCTAAAACTTGTGTATCATCGAATAGAATCTGGTGTCCATTCATAATGGCATGTTCTGCTACAGCCGATTTATCCATTTCTCCTTGTCTGCAGTTTCTTTTATGTTCTGATAAACGGGTTGCTATACTTCTTTTCGTGGTCCCTATATATGATTTACCACACGAACAAGGAAGTCGATATACGCCGCAAGTGGAGAGAGGTGGCCGAGGATCCTTAGCTGAGCGAAGGCAGTCTTCTATTTTTCTTGTAGGTCTGTAAACTGTTTTTATGTTGTATTTTCGTAGGAGTTTTCCGATACAATCTGTGACTCTTTGTACATATGGTAAGTAGGCTATGCTGGTTGAGGGTGTGTTATCCATTCTGACGTGCTTTCTTCGTGGATATATGGTTTGTCGTATTTCCTTGGATGTGTAGCCATTTTTCTGGAAACAAGAACAACACCATCTGTCCAATTGTTTCCAGAAAAATGGCTATACATCCAAGGAAATAAGACAAACCATACATCCACGAAGACAACACGTCAGAATGGATAACACACCCTCAACCAGCATAGCCTACTTACCATATGTACAAAGAGTCACAGATCGTATCGGAAAACTCCTACGAAAATACAACATAAAAACAGTTTACAGACCTACAAGAAAAATAGAAGACTGCCTTCGCTCAGCTAAGGATCCTCGGCCACCTCTCTCCACTTGCGGCGTATATCGACTTCCTTGTTCGTGTGGTAAATCATATATAGGGACCACGAAAAGAAGTATAGCAACCCGTTTATCAGAACATAAAAGAAACTGCAGACAAGGAGAAATGGATAAATCGGCTGTAGCAGAACATGCCATTATGAATGGACACCAGATTCTATTCGATGATACACAAGTTTTAGCCACAACTTCCTACTATTTCCCTAGATTATACCGAGAGGCTATAGAAATATACAAGCATAAGGAAAATATTAACAGAAAAGAGGAAGGTATCAAACTGTCTAAGGCCTGATACCGTACACTAGAAAACAAATGCATTAACACTAGGGACAACAAGGAGACGACCATTAGCCAATCAGCAAGAGCCACGCCCAATCACCCTGCTCCCACCACTAGTATCAATACAACTACCGCAGCGTTCACTCTAAGTAGATCTTCCGACCAGGAAACACGCCTATAAGCACTCGCCACTGAAGATGCCCTCCGCAGTTGAGGGCGAAACGTCTGGTATCAACACCAACTATGGACCACGGCCACAGAACCCGGAATCACTCAACATTATGATTACCGGCCGTGAAAGCCTGCATTCAACTATTAAACTGTAGTACAACTTCGTCACTTTTATGGATTCATTAATAAAAGTACCCAAATTGTCGAGATTTAAGTTAAAAATTGTTAGAATATATCTGAACTGACTATCAATTGAACCTACATTAAAAAACTGGAAGTTAAAATGGCGTAATCTTGAGTATTTCAGAAAGTTACAAACTGCAGTATAGAATATTTCGAGTTCTATGATGATAAAAAAATTATCTGCTTTAACATCCGGTAAATGTAAACACTCTACTCGTGTGAGATGTAGCCCTTGATAATTAAAGTCTACTTTTATAAGATTCAGTTTTGAATCCTGCCGATGATGGGACAAGTCCCGAAAGCGCTACAGTTAAATAACTGATTAAGTTGAGGAGACGGACCTTTCAGGTGAATATTCCATAATTTTGTAGTTTAATATTTAAGATCTGTGACACTGGTTGAACGGGCCAGTCGCACAAACACAGCAGCAGATGAAATAAAATGAATGACTTGAGTATGGAGAACTTGTGGAATAAAGTTTATGGCAGAAAGAATACAGGAAAAACTCTGAGAGAAACGTATTCTTCCCCCTCGGACCCATATGGAGTGATCGAGATCCTAGAAGCGACGTGCGATTGACTAACGACGGAGCCGCCGTATGTTAAGTCTCTGAAAATAAATTTGGTTTACAAAGCAATTTTACGTTAAGTTATGATACGTGTTTAAATAAACAAATTTAGATTTTATAATTAGATACGTTTTATTCAATTATTATAATTAGTGTCATAAACAGTCATTACATCTGTAACACATTTATTTCAACTTCCACGATTTTTCTAATATTACCTTCAATAAAATGTAAAATACACATCCAAACAGAGATATGCGCCCCATATCGTGACGTAAATTATATATTTTTGAAGACACTATCTAATGATTTTTTTAAATAGAATTCTCTTTAAACTAACCGTCAATTAAAAATTAGATTTCCTTCAGAAGACGTATTTTTTCCCATCCTCATTTTCCTGTACAAGAACCAGTGCAATTATAATTTGAGCTTGTTAACTTTGTTTTACATAAAAACAAATTTTTTAGATTATTTTGCGAGAATTCATTTTTTTGAACTCCTCTACTTTCCAATAGCACGAATTTATTTTTTCATCATTTGATCTTACTATATTCAAATTTCGTGGCAAAAATTCATATGCACACACACACACACACACACATTGACAACTTAGTTTAACTATTCCGTTAGAGGTACATTTACATACCAAAAGTCACACTGTCCTTACATGGACGCTACCTGTTGTTAGAGGATATGTAACTCTGGATTACTTACAATTTTTTATTACACAAAGAAACGGAGGGACTATCTGGATGCGTGATCAGGTCAATGCCAAGGCTACTTCTTAGACAAAACGAATATTTGAGACAAGATGCACCATTCACCCATTTATTTAAACTAAATAACGCGAATATGATGTGTATGAATGTGTTGGCAGATGATATTCGGCGATGATTTGGATGTTAAAATTAACCTATGTTTATCTTTCAGGGTGAGGAGAGACCCCGATATATTCTCACCAGGAAACTTGTCACGGATATCGAATCCGAGCCCTCCGCATATGAGGTAACGACTCCACCCAGAGACAGCAGCGAAGACACAAACTGTATTCAAATGTAAGTATGTTATCTGTTACATTATACTCGGCGCATAAAGTGAACATTTTAATGTTTACATAAGATTTGTTTTAAAATGACACATCGAAGATGAAAACAGGAAAACAAATTGCTGACCATCAAGAAACAAAGAAGGAAAACAATTCATAAAGTGCTATTTTATACGTTATCTCAATAATGTTGTGTACATTGTGATTCCGATATTCAGATGTTAGTCTAGCATTGTGAGACATTTTCTACAGTGGGGAGGCAAAATAAAATAAATATTCATTTTAATAAAATTATGTTTTTCCAAAATTATATACAAATAAATTAAAATTTACGAAAATTTATTCCAACATCTTGTCGAATCTTAATAAACGTCTGTTAATTGAATCGATTTTCGATAATAATGGGTACGTCATCGAACGTATCCCTAAAAAATGAGCAGCTGTTTTTTATTAAATGATTCCCGTTGAACTTAACGAAATAAATTGCATTTTGCATTTCATTCACTTACATTCATTTAACTAACTTGCATTGATCTAAACCCAACCAAATAAATCTACACTCCGGTGTACACATGTGAATGAATCACACACTCCTATGGAGTGCACTAACTTGCCTTCATTGTAAATAACACACTTACTGTAAGCTTATCGTCGGGCGTGCGTTATAATACTCCGCATCGCGTTCTTATTCATGTGCAATGAAAAAAGAACATCGCTCAGCGTTGCATTTCAGATATCAATTGGTCGTGAACCAATGGAGGCTCATCGTGAAGTAGTTCTTTAGAAATTATTATTTTTCAGATAAATTCCTGGATGTTCTGTTATTGTTTATGTTTTATTGATGGACACGTCTTCAGTTTCATTTTAAAAGCAAAATTATCTGGAAATTCAGATGTACGCGTTTTGCGCTGTTACTCACGTCTACTGTAGATATATTTAGTTTTTTTTATCAAAATATACTTCTTAATTTACTTTTAATGGTGAAATGTAATAATATATGGAATGTACATTTTAGAATTGTCATAACTTTTGCGTAATAGAAGACTTATAATTTCATATTAAATATAGTATTATAATAAAATACAACAAATATATCAGTCATGGACGGAAGAATAAACAAAGCAGGTTTTAAAAAGTATTTTAAATTTGGGTGATTAGAAATCCAAAACTTTGACGTTAAAAGAGCATGCTTTAATTCCTGAAAGGACATGACGTACACTATGATTGGTTAGAGACACCTAGCACCCATAGGGACCGATACTAGTGTCAAAACCGATTACATTTAAGCCCAACTTCTTACAAATAATTTCCCTATGAGCGAGCGAGATGGTAAGAAAAATAGAAAGTAAAAAAACGGGCCGAGATTAGTGTCGAATCTATGATCTATGTAGTCGGTAAGTTGATTATTGGCATCCCGATTATTGGCATTAAGCCGACGTTTTGACATCTAGCCTTCCTTGGAGGGTGAGGGTGACAAGGGGTAAAAAAAAAGTAGGAAGTAAAAAATGAGCGAGATTAGTGTCGAATCCATAACAGTCAAAGTCGGCCGACAGATTGGTTACATTCAGATGACATTTAAGTCCATGTTTGACCCCTAAAACTGCGGGGATTTAATAATAATCGAAGACCACTGGTATTAGTTGAAAACACGTATTTCGGGGCCGCCAAGATAGAAGAGATTGTTGAGAGAGAAGAAGGGAGCATGTGTTATCCTAATGGGTGAGTGGAATGCTCTAGTAGGAGAAGGACAATATGGAAGTACAATTGGATGATATAGATTAGGAAAAGGAATGAGCGAGACGAATCACTGGTGAGATTCTGAAAAGGTGTTCAATGATAATTGGAAATACAATGTTCCAATAGCATAAAAGAAGAAGATGCACGTGGATAAGCCCTATGGACAACAAACGATACCAGATCGACTACATACTGATACAGGAAAGATTCCGAAATTTGATGAAATAAATAGTTTAAAAAACTAAAACATCACGCTTTATTTGAATACCGAGCTAAATAACGAAAAATAATATTAAAATCCAACACCCTTTGGATAAAATTAAAGTGGTCAACAAAACAATCATCTCCAACACATATAGAATAAAACTAGAGTTATCTACAAAAATAAACAATTTTACCATCAAAATCGTGGAGTGCTTTTAATGGTTTTTACGTTTTCGTCTTAGAGACTTTTCTTTTACCAATATCTGCTTATTATCAAATATATTAATTGATATAGAGCACCCCACGCTTTTGATGGTAATTTTTTTTTTTTTGTTGATAACTCTAGTTTTATTCTATATGTGTTGGAGATGATTTTTTTGTTGGCCACTTTAATTTGATCCCAAACGTGTTGGAAATTAATATTATTTTTCATTTTTTAGTTCGGTTTTCTAATAAAGCGTGTTGTTTTAGTTTTTAAACTACTATTTATTTTTTATTTTTTAGTTTGGTTTTCTAAAAATTTAAATATCTTTACGTTCAATACTATTGTAGTATGAGCTAAAAGTAATACTCTTCTAAAAAAATCCTCCGGGCTGGATTTGAACCAGCCACCTATGGATTACTAAAATCATATACCACTACACTCCACAAAATCTACCCACTGAGCTACCATAACAACAGACTAAGAAGTCGATACGTCTGCAGCCTATTATTCCGGTGTTAATTTTTTTGATGAACTGATTATTCTGGCCAGGATTTTAGAAACAATATATTAAATTATTGTATTTTCGTTGGTCCTTTAAAAGTATACAAACTTTCAAGTCGATCCAATGTGTTTAAGTGGGTGTAAATCGTGTTGAAAAATTCTGTTACATAGATTGATGCAGGTCTTATACTGAAACTTATATGAAGCCTGTAAACATGCAAAGACCCTACCAGAAGCAGATATCAAATCGGTCCATGTCTTACTAATAGACGAAGTAGATATTTGCCTGAAGAAGATAAGAGGAAGACAGGCAACAAAGACGTTTGACCTGTAGAAACTTAAAATTGAATAGGTAGGAGAAAATTCTAACAACATTTTCAAGAGAAAGTCTCTAACCTGGAAATCTGATCCGGCAATAACAACGAACACTGGAGTTATTTGAAAAGCTCTATACAAACAGCTACAGAGGAAATAATAGGATACAAACCTTGGGTAACAGAACAAATGTTGGAGAAGATAGAAAAAAGAAGAACATGAAAAAATAGCAATACAGAAGAAGCCAAAAGAAACTACAAGAAAGAAACCAACGAACCTAGAAGAGGAATTGACAAAACAAAGGAAGAGTGGATAAAGCATAAATGTGAAGATCTAGGGAATCAGGAGAGGAAAGGAAAATATGATTTAATGTACCAGGACGTTAAATTCTTGGACTATGGAAAGAAAAGCAGGAAAAGTATGTGGCTATTGAGGACGAAAATCATGAAGACATAACAAACAGGGAATTATGAATAAGTGGGATAAATATGTACAAGAGCTATATGAGACAAGAAATCGTCCGGCTATCTTGGATATAGAACATGAAGAAGACGTACCAGAAGATGAAGAAGGATTTTCAATCGTGAAGGAAAAAGTTGAATAACAATGAAGGAAATGAAAAATGGGCAAGCAACAGGGGTAGATGGAATCTCCATTGAACGGGTAAATGCATGGGTGAAGGAAAGGAGGATATTCTGCATTTATGCAACAATATATAGCCTACGGAGGTGAATGGCCCGAAGAATTGACTGAGACAGTGTTAATACCAAATCGAAATGTAGGAGTTCAGGAATATCAGCTTGATGTCACACTCTGCAAAGATTCTCCTGCGAATACTGAATAGACGTTCACGTCCTACGATGGAAAGCAAATTGGAAGAAGAACAGTTTGGCTTCATGAAGGGTAAGGGTACGAGAGTTGTAATTGGATTAATTAGAAAAAATAAGAGAATGATATATAGAAAAGATAAAGAAGTTTATACGGTATTTGTTGACCTGGAAAAGGACTTTGACAGAGTGAATTGAAATAAACTCACGAGGAACTTGAAGAAAATTGGTGTGAACTGGAAGAAGAGGAGGCTCATAAGTAACCTTTATATGAAACAGCGAATGAAGGTGAAGATAGGAGAAAAAATGTCAGAAGTGAAAAGAAGTTGGAAGGGAAGTACGACAAGATTGTCCTCTATTACCTACTGTTTTTCAACATATTCCTGGAATACCTAATGAAGAACTGCTTCAGGAACACGGGAGGCGTAAACATGGGAGGAAGAAGAATTAAGTGCATAAGATTTGCTGATAATATGGCTTTATTAGCAGAAGATGCAGTGGCACTAGGAACATGCTGACGGAGCTAAATGATAAGTGAAAAAATTACAGGATGAAGGTATATATAAATAAGAGGGAGGCCATCATTATATGAAGGAAACCAAAGAAAATAAACATGAGGTCACAGAGCAAGCGGAGAGCTTCAAATACTTGGGTTGCTGTCAAGGAGTAAAACAGAGGTTAGCAATGACAGAAGAAGCTTTTAACAAGAAGATAATTATTTTCTGCGGACTTTGGCAAAATAATTACGGAAGAGGCTAGTGAAGTGCTTTGTGTGGAGTGTAGCATTGTATGGTGCAGGGACTTGGACATTACGACGGAACGAGGACAAGTGACTGGAAGCTTTTGAGATGTGGATATGAACGAGGATAGAACATATAAAATGGACAGACAAAATGAAAAATATAAATGTGCTAGACAGAGGGGTAAAGGAAAAACATTGCTGGAACTCATAAAGAAGAGGATAATGAATTGGATTTGCCACTGGTTAAGAAGAAACTGTCTGCTGACAGATGCCCTGGAAAGAATGATCAATGGAAAGAAAGTTAGAAGCAGAAAAATATATCAGATGATAGACAATATTAAAATAAAGGTTTGTATGCAGATACAAAAAGGAAGGCTGGGTTAAGGAAAGATCGGATAATGTTGAGTTTGCAGAGAAAGACCTGCTCTTGGGCAGAACACTATGAATGAATGAAGAATAATGGTGATACCCCCCACACATCAAGTTCACATTTAACCCATCCACAAAAGAGGACTGAGAAAGGTGAAAAGTAAGCTGATGGAGGCAAGAAATTCGGATAAATAATATATGGGACTTTATATGTATATATCATCATCATCATCATCCGGTATCATGGCAGCTGCCGCCATCTTCCGGAAACCAAACGCCATTCCTCTCTGTCCATCCATTGATCTTCCTCCATTCCTCTGATATTCATACCTTCTTGTACCCCTTCTATCCAAGTTTTCTTCGGTCTTCCTCTCTTCCTCCTTTCTATTGGGATCCATTCCATAACAATTTTTGGCAATCTTTGCTCTGGCATTCGTTTGACATGACCATACCACTGCAATCTTTTCTTTTCTATTATGTCTATGATGTCCAGCTCCTCTTGTACACCCATAATTTCCCTTATTTCTTTATTTCGTATTCTATCCATTCTAGATTTTCCAGCTGATCTTCTTAAAACATCCATTTCTGTACTTAAAATTCTTTTCATTTCCCTGGTAGGAATTTGCCAGACTTCAGCACCATATGTTAAAATGCTCTGAATTATGGTTTGATATATTTGTAATTTTCTATTTTTTGTAATATTTTTGCTCCACGAAACAGAGTTTAAAGCATTTATTGCTTGTTTTGTTTGTGCGATTCTATTTTTAATTTCCACTGTGTTATCGCCTGAATGGTCTAAATTTGTTCCTAAATAAGTGCATTCAATACTAGGTTTTAGTTCTTCTCCATTGTTGAAATTTATATTTTCTATTTCTTCTCCTATATACAGATATTTAGTTTTCTCAATGTTTATATAAAGTCCCCATTTTTCATATTCTTCTTTTAGTTTTTTAGCCATATATTCTATGTCATCGTGGTCCTGTGCTATTAATACCTGGCCATCTGCAAAATGTAATGAATATACATGTGTATTTTGGATAGGTTTGCCCATTTTTTGACATTTTTTTCCTCCAGTCTGTTAGTACTCTTTCGAGATAAATTTTAAATAGAGTTGGAGATAAACTGCAATCTTGCCTTAAACCTTTTGTAATAGTAAACCCCTTTGTTATATGATTTCCAACTTTTATTTTCGAAATAGATCCTGTGTATAATGCTTTTATAGCCTCTACTAATTTTTTGGTAATGTTGGAATCATCTAATGCTTCCCATAACATTTCCTGGGGAATACTATCATATGCTTTGGTTAAATCGACACAAAGCAAATGTAAATCTCTGTTAGTTGCTCTTTTTTTTCTATCATTTGTGTTATGAAAAATATATTATCTATGCATGACCTACCAGTTCTAAAACCAGATTGTTCTTCCATTTCTTTATCCTGGTATTCTATATCAACCATTTTACTTAGTATACGTCCATGTATTCTACTTAATGTACTCGTTACTGATATGCCTCTATAATTTTCACACTTTCTCTTGTCTCCCTTCTTATGTATCGATGTTATAATTTCGATTATGTTTCCTGTTTCCATCTCTGATAAATCGTCATTTTCTCCCAAAAATTCTTTTCGGTCCTCTACTAAAAGTTTTTTTGTAATATTCTTCCCATTCATGTGTCCCTATCAGGTTGAGAAGATTATTATTTCTATTCGATGAACGTGTATTTTTTATAAATTTCCATGATTCAGAACTCTTCTTGCTTCCTAAATATGTTTGTATTTCTGTACATTTCTTATCCCAAATCTCGTTTCTGTGTTTAGTAACCATTCTTCAAAAAGTTTGTGCTTTTTGATATTGTATTTTGTCGTTCTGGTTCTTTGTACTAAGCCATTTTAAAAATAACTGTTTCTTATTCCGTCTTTCTTTCTCTATTTCATCGTACCAAAACAGTGCTGTCCTTCCTCTATAGTCGTCTTTCTCACCCAATGCTTCATAAGCGGCTTCATGGATGCATCTTTTTAGGTACTGATACATTTCTTCTGTATCTCTGAATTCATTCTGTGTTAAATTTTTATTCAATCACTGTTGATATAAATGCTTTACACTTTCGTAGGATTTTGTAGGCTATCAACATTATATTTTCTTTCCGTTTCTTTTATAACATTTTCTTCCTTTTCTGCGTGGTTGTTTTCTTTATTAAGGATGGAAGGAAATACAAATTTTCCAATTACTAATTTATGATCTGTCCCACAACTTGGTCCTCTATAAGCTCTGACATCTTGTATTTTCATTTTTGAAATTTGTTTTGTAATTATGTAATCGATAGTGGATTTTTGATTTAGTGTTGGACGTTTCGATGTGTATTTATGGATATCTTTATGATTGAAAAAGCCATTCCATATTTTTAAAGATGATTGTCTACATAATTCAATTATATATATATATATATATATATGTGTGTGTGTGTGTGTGTGTGTGTGTGTAAAGGAATATAAATAATTATTCGTCAATTTATGTAGACAATCATGTCATTATACTTTAAATACTTTTACGAGCCTGAAAATCTTGTGACTCGGATCCCACGGCTTAAAGTTCCTCCCGGAGGACTTTCCCCTTGGATTTTTACATCCTAAAAATCCGTCGACCACGATCGGGTTTGAACCTACGACCTTCGGACTAGAGGTATAAACATAACTACACCAAAACAGCCGACATGGTATTACATAGTGCACATAAATTTACTAGGTTTATAGTTCACTTGATTGACAATTACTAACTAAACGAAATATCAAACAGCTCTAGGGTTATTTATGCTGTAAGTTAGGCGACAGTAGAGGACATTATTAATCTAAATTGTCTTTAAGGCAAGATAGTAATTTTTGTTTCAAATCATATTCAAGATTGTTTTTTGGCCAACGATTTGAAAAAGCCAAAAATGGGGATAGAGACTTGCAAATTGACTTTACCGCCCAACTTTTTCCATCTACTTGTATAATCATCATCGCAACTAGCGGACCCGGCAGGCGTTGTCCTCTCCGAACGTTCACTTCTCGTGTCACGGCAGGATATTTTTTTTTACCGTAAAATTCACTAATTAATAAGTTCGCAAGAAAAGTCCTGAGTGACATCTGTTGTGGCTCAACAAGCTTGCATTATGATGTCACATTGTATTCTTAAGGAATATGTCGGTAATGCAGACTCCTAAACATTTGACATAATACATCCTATACCCAATCCCAACGCCATCTACCGGGTCCGCTTGTGAATAGAAACCATCCAGGGACTAACTAAAAAAAAAGTAATAAAAATACGTCCAGTTATTTAGACATTTTTAAATTTTGGGGATTTGAAGTGAACCTCCACTTCAATTGTCTGATTTTTTTTTTGGATAAAACCAACCTCGGTTTATTTTAAAGGAAGTACTGAGTTTCGGAGAGAAACATCGAAAATTGTGACCACTAGAGCGATTTTTAAATTTTCATTTCATATGAACTCCTACACCCAATGGTTTTAATAGCGCCCAGTTGTGATCCCAAACCACCCAGAAACCCGATCAGACCATACAAACCATTTCATCAAAATCGGCCCAGTCGTTTACGCAGTTTCTAATTTCGGATTTCAATTATACCTCCACTTCTATTTATAGGATTCCGCTCCTTTTTGGATAATACCTACCTTGGATTATTTTAATAGAATATACTGAGTTTCGTTGTGAAACATCTTGAAATGTGACCGTTAGAGCGATTTTTTAAATTTTAGTTTCACATGAACTCCTACATCAAATGATTTTACAACTTAATAGATAACGGCCAATCATTCACCGCATATAAAAACCTGCACATAAAAATGTTCACGAAGATCGTTTGAACAATATAGAAGTCTATAGACCTAAAGTACAGACATACATACATTCATATATTATTTTAATATTATATTAATTTATATAAATTGATGGATCGACATATTCATTCACAGTCTATTTGTCGTAGTTGTTACATATATTACCATTATAATGCAAACACCAAACAAAAATTTAAAATCGTCAACGCGTTTAGATAACAAAGGTCTCATTATTAAGTTCTGACAATGATAGTTTTGCTGCTGAAACGCATTGACTATATTTATTTATTTATTTTCTTGTGTTTTTGGGATTATAATGAGATTTAATATATATCAACATCAAGAAATCGTATTAATTAATTATATTAAATTTTTATTGCTCTGCATTTTGTTTATTCCCATACCACTGCTGAACCTGGTGATAGGTTGTCGTGCTGCTACTTCTGTTGGTGGTAGCGACGCAATATTAAATTTACTTTTACGGTATATGCTAATTATATATATATATATATATATATATACGCTATGTATTGTGTAGTTCTGTATTCATGAGAAACTAATTCAGATTATTTATTTCTATCAGTTTTATATGCCATACGAACAATTGTGAAAGTTCGTTGACATATTTCCACTCCGTCACTGCATCAAAGTAAGTAGGGAGATATGTAGTTAATACTTTACCTTCCTTGGGTGGTACATTCTAGTTTCTCATGAATACAGAACTACACAATACATAGCGTGAGTGAAAACAAGTATTTCATAATGTTTTACCATTGAGAACATATTAGCGAATAACGCATAATTGTATTAGTAATATGGACATTAAGTATAAGATTTTCTCCATCCTTGTAACACATTGGAAACAAATAATAATCAAATACCTATTTTTTATTTAAATGAACTGTAATTTGATGCATACAACTATTAAAATTGTGCATAGAATGCATTTTAATCCAAAGGAAATTGAATTTTGATTTACAGAATTTGATTCATAATATTTTTACCATCATCATCATCATCATCATAGTCAGTTCAGGAATTTAGATAATTTGATGATCTGTTTCCGTCCCAATAGAAATACCATCCTAAAGTATTTTTACCAGCCGAGATGAAATTTTTTAAGAAGAGTAAAAGGCTGCACTAGAATGGACCAGATAAGAAACGAGGATATCCGTGAAGAACTGCAGATCTACTCCATAAAAGAAAATATATTTAACAACAAGATACAGTGGAAAGAACATGAAGAAAGAATGGAAGAAAGAAGATTACCAAATAAAATCTTCCATTATTTTCCAAGAGAAAGAAGAGGTGTCGGACGTCCTCGGAAGAGATGGTCTTAGATCTATTAGTGAAGACGGAACAGGCAACTCTAGCCTAAACCAGGAAGTGAAGAAGAAGAAGAAGAAGTATTTTTAGTGAACGTTCCTGTCTTCTTCCTGCAGGTTGATAGATTAACATCTGCTCGGGCATCCTGTGATCATTCAATTAACATGTTGCATCCATCTTGACTTATAATCAGAGTCGGTATTCGTATGTAATTGCATATTTCTTCCTTGATATGTTCATTTGTAAGAAAAGAAAATGTTGATGATTCACATATGTCGAGACCTTATACAGAAGTTTGATGTTATATATTTCACATATTTTATTCATTGCTACATATTTTATGGAATATTACATATTTTTGTATAAAATTGCATTCAAATGTAAGATCATAAAATGTGTGTGTACAGTGCTAGTAAGCAGGTAAAATTTCTATATGATTTGTTCTCAACTCTGTTTGGAGGCTCATACGATGACAGATCACTGTATTTTGCGTAGTAAAGCCTGCTGACGTTTTTATTTTCTCGGAAAAAATTACATGGAATATCCCACAATTAAACAATATGCAAACATTCATTAAGGTTTAGAGTTTTATTGGAAAACCTTAGCCTCAGTTATTTTTTGTATTTTTCAAAATCGATGCAAATGCTAAAAAGAGTTTGCTTCCTTCCGCCATCACCATGAGGAGTGAGTATGAGGGTGAGTGAGAGGTTAAATAGTTTCTACTGTTTCTAACTACACCAGCATAACCCATACATTACACCCTGATGTTGTTAAAAAACTCTTCTAAAATTGAATACACTTTAAGGATATAACATAATATTTTCCATTCCTTTACATATTCTCGGGTGGAGTAAGAGATATCAGCATAGAAAACAGATATGGTGCACGAAATTAAGTGTGGAATATTCTAATTTCGTCTGACTATTTTCAGTTTTTTTTTACTTACTAGGTCTACACTGCTCTGACTGAAAGTCAGTGAAGGCAGATGAAAATTGTTTCAACCGCCTAATCGTTATCAGCCAAAACGAAATTGGTCATAAATTACTATCGATTGTGCCTTTTATCGCAGATGGTAAAATAGTACTGCAGACCTATATAACTTTTACACTAAGGAACTCATAATTAGCTGAAGTGCAAAAAATGTAAGTACTGAATTTTGAGAGTTATAATTTAAACATCTAAAAAACAAGTAAATTTATGTGAAAATAACTGTAAAGTTATATATTCGGCTATGTTCTAATATATATTTTTAGTAAAATTGGGGACTATAATATAATCTTAATTTAGGTTCAGGACCTACGTCTAAAATACACTCATTACACCCATTTACACGAAGATGCTTCTCGATTGTTTGTTACTTTATCATCGGTAATATAAATGTATTAACCTCAATGTTTTTATAACATTTATGTATTTTATGGGAAAAATATAATAACTATCATAAAGCTTGGACAAATAAATAACACATTATTTTATTAAAACATAGATTTTGATTCTTTATAATAAAATGTAATATTATATATTTTGAACGTTTTGTCTACATATTTACAGATTAATATTACATAAAAATCCGGATTCTACTTATAATCACAAATTTTGTTTTCTAAACTTCAATATGCCATTTTTTAAGATGTCTTCATTTTTTATGATCTAGTTGTTAATTTTGTACTAGAGCATGCCATTAAATCTTTAGAGAATGAGGAAGGCTTACAACTCAATGGTATTAATAAGCTGTTAGTTTATGCTGATGATGTAGTACTACTGGTCGATAGTCAGGAGATACTAAAGGCCAACACACACACACTATTGAGTAACACTAAGGAATTAGGACTGGAAGTAAATATCAGTAAAACTAAATATATGGTCACACGTAGAAATTCAGTATATAATGGAAATGGACAGCTAATGACAAATGAGGGAAATTTTGAGGACGTGGCTGAATTCAAATACCTAGGAACAATAATAACAAATAGGAATGAGATGCACAAAGAAATTAAACATAGGCTCAATTCTGGAAATGCATGCTATTATGCATTGCAGAGACTTTTGATGTCCCAACTCCTTTCAAAAAACGTTAAGCTGAAAATAATAAAACTATTATTCTACCAGTTATATTATATGGGTGCGAAACATGGACTCTTACTTTAAGGGAGGAAAGGAGATTACGAGTATTTGAGAATAAAGTTCTTAGGAAAATTTTTTGGACCAAAGAGAGATGAACAGACAGGTGAATGGAGAAGACTTCATAACAATGAACTACATGGTCTTTATAGGAAGCCAGATATAATATGTACAGTTAAGTCTCGTAGACTACGATGGGCAGGACATGTTGCGCGTATGGGGAATGAAAGACGTGCATGGAAGCTTCTTGTAGGAAAGCCAGAGGGAAAAGGCCCAGTTGGTAGACCAAGAATGAGGTGGGAGAACAACATTAACTATGATTTAAGGGGAGTAGATTATACAGGGAATGATTGGCAAGCATTAGCTCGGGATAGGGATGTATGGAGAGCTTATGTCCGCGCGGCCATGAACCTACGGGTTCGATAGTGCCAGTGAGTAAGTAAGTATGTAAGTAAGTTGTGTGTATCCAGCAGTATTTGAAGACAAAACGGAAATTTTATGATATTATAAGTTAAAATATACATCACATTATTAGACTTTTTAAATAAGAAAGATTATATAAAGTAAAACTTCAAAATTATTCTAATTCTATATATTAAATATCTTTACTGTGTACTATTATGTTCTAGTGGTTATTGGATCATTATAGAAGATAATTATACGTGCAAGACATTCTGGTAAACACTAGCAGGACTCTCAACAAATAATTATTATGTTTTCTTCGCCAATTCAGAAAGAATCCCTATCGAAGAGCATGAAGGAGACTTGATGAAGTTCTTCATTCTCATCTGATGAAATATCGTCAATTTGCAGCACTTCAAATCTCTAAACATTAAAATGTCTATAGCATAATCCCTAAAGTAAAGACTGATAAATGTAGTTTATACAATTTTACTCCGGTTAAGAATAATATATGCATTATAGGATAACATTTAGAAAATGTTTATATATGTCTTTCTTAATATTACAGATTTTATCTTTAAAATTAATCGAGATTATTGGTAAAATAAATCATTACAACTTTTTTTGCACAACATATTGTATTCAGTGTCACGACAACGTTATAAATGTATATAATCTAACACTCGGTAAACTTCCCATTATAACTCGCCATCAGATTAATTTGGAAGTTTTCAAAGCAGTACTTAGTTTCATAAGGTCCTAATTCATGACACTGTCGCTATCACAACACAAAACACAACCACGTGATGGGAAGATGTTAAGTCAATGTAGATGTTCTGGAAGGAGGTCATGGCCAGTTATGATCTCAAATGCTGCGACTGATTTTGTGGCTTATTTCAAGAAGCGTGTTCCATTTTTTTTCTAAGCTGATGTTTCTATAGTGTTGGTACTTATTTGTATTTACATTTCTACTGACTGCAGCTACAACGAGTTGATGTAATTCTATGATTAATTGGGGGTCTTTCTTGGCTAAAGTATATGTTATTTAATTACCTTGCATTACACAATGGGAAGGAATCCATTGAAGTTTAGTTATTTTCTGGATGTTTTGGAAGTCTCTGAATAAGGATTGAATGACTGATACATGTGGCAATGAGTGACGTTTATGTGGCAAAGCCTGTTTTTCTGATTTGTTTTTAAATCAGAGTAGAAGACTGCATATTTGAAACTTTTTTAGCTGACGTTTTGTTGATGAAGGGCAACACTTATCGCTTAATTTTCCATCTGAGTTGATGCAGTAATTTCCAATTGTCTAGAAGGAGAACACTGTGCAGTATACACCGGCTCCAACATTACCTCCAATCACTAGCTGAGAGTCAATATGTGTATATTCATTTATGCCATCTTCTACTTCTTACGAACAATTTAAAGGCCCAAATCCTGTAACGGTTTCAGTGAAGCATTCTCGGTTTATCTTTTCTAGGTCATCCCAAAGATCTGTGCCCTTGAGGACGGTATTCAAGTATGAAATAATAATATATATATATACATATATATGATCAAGATATTTTTCTTGGGTTTTCTTTCTCAATCATACTTATATCCGCGAAAACCTGCAATAAACATATATACATACATATATATGAATATGAAAGTTTTCTTGGGTTTTCCGCGTCTTGGATTCAAGTTCGGCCTCTGGCCAATGATTCCGACGTTTCGCATGATCCCACATGCCATTATCAATAATGCATTCCACAATTTTAATGCTTTCACGACCGGTAATCATATTGTTAAAAGATTCCGGACAATGTGGCCGTGGTCTGTTACTGGTGTTTCTTCCAGTCGAGGCAGAAACGTCTGGAAGAAATACCAGTTATAGAGCACGGCCACATAGCCCGGAATCTTTTAACAATATGTTAACAGCTCTCAGTACAGTTGTTTCAGTTTCATGTTTCCTAACATCTTCTGCCTGTAACAGCCACAGTGCGCGTTAAACTTAGAGTCATGTCAAGGGCGATGTATTTTGTTTCTTCCCGAGACCTACTAAACGTAACAAACTCCCTATTCCACAGATAAGTTTCAAATAGATTAAAACTAGTGACTGTACTACCAGCAGTCAAAATTTCTCCGAAAAATTAAAAAATAAACTCTGTACAATCATACATTTTACATTAATAACCTGTTAATACAAAAAATGTTTTTATTTCTTAATTTTAATTTTTCAATAAAGATATAATGAAAGTGATATTACACAGCTAATATGGATTTACTCTCTGAACTGAAAGAACCCAATTATTAAAAGAAAACTTGATATGAAGTTAAAGATATTATGTGTAAGACTTTAAGAATTTGAAAAGACGCTCAAAATAAAATTAATGGAAAATGTATCTACATTATTTCCTCTCATCACAAAAGTCTGTAAATATTATACAACATATGAAGTCAGTGTTTATAAAACAAACACATTATCAGCTCTACGTGCACTTAGCAAAAAATAGAAAAAAATAATTGAGCGGACTCTTGATCTCGAACATTTCAAGTTTTAACGCGCGATTCACACGAGTAAACTAATTACACAGTAGAGCTACAACACGTTCCCCTTCCTCTACTGAAGAGCATTATTTAAAGTATAGCAAGCCAACGAACGCTTAACTCAGGGCCTTAAGGCGAGAGGTCACAGGTTTGTTTCCCGATTAGGTTATTTTTTTTTAAATTGTAATTTATTATGTCTCTCCATTCTGAAAGAAATAAAGGAACTAACTATTTGGAAGGATTATTACTTATTATTTATTATAATAAAAATAATAATAATAATAATAATAATTATTATTATTATTATTATTATTATTATTACAATTATTATTATTATTGTCCATCATCTATGGGTTGGACGTGACCTATATGAAGCAAATATTTAAATTGAAGAGTAAAACGTTTTCCTCACCAATACGTAATAGATAAATACATAAATATATGAAGCTATGATGATCTTGAAGAAGATTTTCGGGCTGTAGGCCGTGGTCGTGAGGCTTGTAGTTCCCCGACGTTTCGCCAGAGACTGCGTCTGGCATCCTCAAGGGTTGTCTTGAGACTGCCAATTCTTGAGGTATGCTCGCTTCAGGTTCTCCAGGATACCGGAGTAATCACCTTGATCTCTTCTTTAGGAAGTGTTAAGTTCAATCAGTTATTTATACTTTTGTGGTAGGCCTAGGAGCATCTAACTTTCTAGGCCAGATAGAACTTTGGCATTTTATATTTCGTCCGTTCCTTTTCGTTGTATGCCCCTAGGCTATTAATAAGAGCATTTTCGCTCAGAGTCGCTTTTAGATATAAGTTTCTTGCCAATTTAGTCATCACTTCCTGAAGAAAGTCAATGTTTAAATCTTCATGAATTTTGGTGATTCTCGTCCTAATTGGATATTCTCCTGCACTTCGTAAACACTTGTTCTGAATTCTTGAGGTATGCTCTTCTTGAGGTATGCTCGCTTCAGGTTCTCCAGGATACCGGTGTAATCACCTTGATCTCTTCTTTAGGAAGTGTTAAGTTCAATCAGTTATTTATACTTTTGTGGTAGGCCTAGGAGCATCTAACTTTCTAGGCCAGATAGAACTTTGGCATTTTATATTTCGTCCGTTCCTTTTCGTTGTATGCCCCTAGGCTATTAATAAGAGCATTTTCGCTCAGAGTCGCTTTTAGATATAAGTTTCTTGCCAATTTAGTCATCACTTCCTGAAGAAAGTCAATGTTTAAATCTTCATGAATTTTGGTGATTCTCGTCCTAATTGGATATTCTCCTGCACTTCGTAAACACTTGTTCTGAATTCTTGAGGTATGCTCTTCTTGAGGTATGCTCGCTTCAGGTTCTCCAGGATACCGGTGTAATCACCTTGATCTCTTCTTTAGGAAGTGTTAAGTTCAATCAGTTATTTATACTTTTTGTGGTAGGCCTAGGAGCATCTAACTTTCTAGGCCAGATAGAACTTTGGCATTTTATATTTCGTCCGTTCCTTTTCGTTGTATGCCCCTAGGCTATTAATAAGAGCATTTTCGCTCAGAGTCGCTTTTAGATATAAGTTTCTTGCCAATTTAGTCATCACTTCCTGAAGAAAGTCAATGTTTAAATCTTCATGAATTTTGGTGATTCTCGTCCTAATTGGATATTCTCCTGCACTTCGTAAACACTTGTTCTGAATTCTTGAGGTATGCTCTTCTTGAGGTATGCTCGCTTCAGGTTCTCCAGGATACCGGTGTAATCACCTTGATCTCTTCTTTAGGAAGTGTTAAGTTCAATCAGTTATTTATACTTTTGTGGTAGGCCTAGGAGCATCTAACTTTCTAGGCCAGATAGAACTTTGGCATTTTATATTTCGTCCGTTCCTTTTCGTTGTATGCCCCTAGGCTATTAATAAGAGCATTTTCGCTCAGAGTCGCTTTTAGATATAAGTTTCTTGCCAATTTAGTCATCACTTCCTGAAGTAAGTCAATGTTTAAATCTTCATGAATTTTGGTGATTCTCGTCCTAATTGGATATTCTCCTGCACTTCGTAAACACTTGTTCTGAAGAACCTGAAGCAAGTTTATCTTATCCTTTGATAAGGTCAGCCATGCGGGACATGCATATATCATTTGGCTGCGTATACAAGCCCTGTATACCAACGTACGTGATTGAGGTGTCAGAGAGTGGGCTCTCTGAAGAACGCTGTCTGTCTTATTTATACGTTCACCGCTGGTCAGCGCTGACCAATCAGAAGGCAGATACAACTTACGAACACATCGCGGTGAACGTATAAATAAGACAGACAGCGGACAGAATTGGCAGTCTCAAGACAACCCTTGAGGATGCCAGACGCAATCTCTGGCGAAACGTCGGGGAACTACAAGCCTCACGACCACGGCCTACAGCCCGAAAATCTTCTTCAAGATCATCATAGCAACTCCGGCCGTGAAAGTCTACGTGAATACATATGAAGCTATATTAACTTTTATTACATCCTTTTGTAGCCCCTTTATTAAAACGTGGTACTGCATGCACAATTAAATTTATACCGGTAGCTAAATAGCGTTATACAGTTTACCTAATATAGTGTAAAGTGGATGTGGGAATTAAATTTTATAGGATACATTTTGCAGAAATTCAAATAAACAACAAAAAATCATTGCCGAGGGATTTGAAACCTGTCTCATATATATATATATATTTAATTTTCTCCTTATTGGTTTAACTATCTACGCTACTTGCACGTCGGATAATTGTCATCTAAATCCTGGTTGTCTTCTTTAGTTTTACACAATGCACGATAGTTAAAGTTTATCCGAAATGTCGTAATTTAAGTAATGTTGTATACGTCGAACACTCGAAAATATCTAGAAATATGTCTCCTTTGTTGATCTTTAACTATTTATGACCATTACAATCAAATACATCGTATTTAAAACATTTAACAATGCGTTACCTCAGATTAAGCTCAACGAGCATGCGTAGTGGGTCATAACTGGGTCGGGTTTTGATGCCAGTGTACTTTTTTTTTTGATAATTGGTCATTTTTCTTTATGTACTGGATATCTGGATATTATGTATGTCTTCTTATTTTAAACACAAATTTTTAGTCAAAAACGTTGTAACATTTTCCTGACAAATGAAAACAGAAAGGTGTTATGTTCCTATGTATATATTTTTGAACACCTGATATTGTAAAAAAACTACTAAGAATTTATTCTTATTCTAGGGATGGCGTGAGAAACGAAGATAGAAGCACTGCACAGTGATCCAAAATGCGAGAAATAAATCTATAAATCACTACTAGGCTTCCAAATTCATCCACATGCGTAAAATGAAAACAATTATATGATTATCTGGCTCATCATAATTGATGTGAGGACTTTTAATTAGTTGTTAGGTGCAAAATATTAGTTAATGACTGATTTTAACAAATAACCCATTTCCGAGATACTTCCAAACGTTATATTAACATATAACATAGATAGGCGTATTAACTCAGAAAAAATATTAATATTATATATTTATTTAGAGATTTTAATGTTCACACATCTTCCTTTGCTTAAAGTTTCATTTTTCTTCCACATTTGAATTTATCCTTTCATCCCATAACGTTCAGTCTTTTTGTTTTCAATATTACTTGTTTCCATTGTCTTGAAGAATCACAAAGTCTGAAAGACTGGCGGAAGTTAACGGATGAAGTCCAGCGAAAGACAACGACGGAAGACCGGCGAAAGACAACGGCAGAGGTCAACGGTAGAAGTCTGGCGAAAGTCTGGCGAAAGTCTGGCGAAAGTCTGGCGAAAGTCTGGCGAAAGTCTGGCGAACGTCTGGCGAAAGTCTGGCGAACGTCTGGCAAAAGTCTGGCGAAAGTCTGGCGAAAGTCTGGCGAAAGTCTGGCGAACGTCTGGCGAACGTCTGGCGAAAGTCTGGCGAAAGTCTGGCGAAAGTCTGGCGAAAGTCTGGCGAAAGTCTGGCGAAAGTCTGGCGAAAGTCTGGCGAAAGTCGGGCGAAAGTCTGGCGAAAGTCTGGCGAACGTCTGGCGAAAGTCTGGCGAAAGTCTGGAGAAAGTCTGGAGAAATTCTGGAGAAAGTCTGGCGAACGTCTGGAGAAAGTCTGGCGAAAGTATGGCGAAAGTCTGGCGAAAGTCTGGCTAAAGTCTGGCTAAAGTCTGGCGAAAGTCTGGCGAAAGTCTGGCGAAAGTCTGGAGAAAGTCTGGAGAAATTCTGGAGAAAGTCTGGAGAAAGTCTGGAGAAAGTCTGGAGAAAGTCTGGCGAACGTCTGGAGAAAGTCTGGCGAAAGTCTGGAGAAAGTCTGGAGAAATTCTGGAGAAAGTCTGGCGAACGTCTGGAGAAAGTCTGGCGAAAGTCTGGCGAAGGTCTGGCGAAGGTCTGGCGAAGGTCTGGCGAAAGTCTGGCGAAAGTCTGGCGAATGTCTCGCGAAAGTCGGGCGAAAGTCTGGCGAAAGTCTGGCGAAAGTCTGGCGAAAGTCTGGCGAAAGTCTGGAGAAAGTCTGGAGAAATTCTGGAGAAAGTCAGGCGAAAGTCTGGCGAAGGTCTGCCGAAGGTCTGCGAAGGTCTGGCGAAAGTCTGGCGAATGTCTCGCGAAAGTCGGGCGAAAGTCCGGCGAAAGTCCGGCGAAAGTCTGGCGAAAGTCTGGCGAAAGTCTGGAGACCGTCTGGCGAAAGTCTGGCGAAAGTCTGGCGAAAGTCTGGCGAAAGTCTGGCGAAAGTCTGGCGAAAGTCTGGCGAAAGTCTGGCGAAAGTCTGGCGAAAGTCTGGCGAAAGTCTGGCGAAAGTCTGGCGAAAGTCTGGCGAAAGTCTGGCGAAAGTCTGGCGAAAGTCTGGCGAAAGTCAGGCGAAAGTCAGGCGAAAGTCTGGCGAAAATCTGGAGAAAGTCTGGAGAAATTCTGGAGAAAGTCTGGCGAACGTCTGGAGAAAGTCTGGCGAACGTCTGGAGAAAGTCTGGCGAAAGTCTGGCGAAGGTCTGGCGAAGGTCTGGCGAATGTCTCGCGAAAGTCTGGCGAAAGTCTGGAGACAGTCTTGAGAAATTCTGGAGAAAGTCTGGCGAACGTCCGGAGAAAGTCTGGCGAAAGTCTGGCGAAGGTCTGGCGAAGGTCTGGTGAAAGTCTGGCGAATGTCTCGCGAAAGTCGGGAGAAAGTCTGGCGAAAGTCTTGCGAAAGTCTGGCGAAAGTCTGGATAAAGTCTGGAGAAATTCTGGATAAAGTCTGGAGAACGTCTGGAGAAAGTCTGGCGAAAGTCTGGCGAAGGTCTGGCGAAGGTCTGGCGAACGTCTGGCGAAGGTCTGGCGAAGGTCTGGCGAAGGTCTGGCGAAAGTCTGGCGAAAGTCTGGATAAAGTCTGGAGAAATTATGGATAAAGTCTGGAGAACGTCTGGAGAAAGTCTGGCGAAAGTCTGGCGAAGGTCTGGCGAAAGTCTGGCGAACATCTGGCAAAAGTCTGGCAAAAGTCTGGCGAAAGTCTGGCGAAAGTCTTGCGAAAGTCTGGCGAAAGTCTGGATAAAGTCTGGAGAAATTCTGGATAAAGTCTGGAGAACGTCTGGAGAAAGTCTGGCGAAAGTCTGGCGAAAGTCTGGCGAAGGTCTGGCGAAGGTCTGGCGAAAGTCTGGCGAACATCTGGCAAAAGTCTGGCAAAAGTCTGGCGAACGTTTGGTGGAAGTCTGGAGGAAGTCAACGGCGGAAATCAACGGCGGAAGTCAACGGCGGAAGTCAACGGCGGAAGTCAACGGCGGAAGTCAACGGCGGAAGTCAACGGCGGAAGTCAACGGCGGAAGTCAACGGGGGAAATCAACGGCGGAAGTCAACGGCGGAAGTCAACGGCGGGAGTCAACGGCGGAAGTCAACGGGGGAAGTCAACGTGTGAAGTCAATGATGGAATTCTACGGCGGAAATCAGGCGAAAGACAACGGCAGAATTCAACGGAAGAAGTCGCGCGAAAGTCTGGCGGAAATCTGGCGGACGTCAGACGGAAGTCTGGCGGACGTCAAGCGGAAGTAAGGCGGAAGTCAAGCGGAAGTCAAGCGGAAGTCAGCCGGAAGTCAGGTGGTGGTCAGCCGGAAGTCAGGCGGTGGTCAGGCGATGGTCAAGCGATGATCAGTCGGTGGTCAGGGTTGGTCACACAAAAGTCAAGCGGAAGTCAGGCGGTAGTAAGGCGGAAGTAGGGCGGAAATGTGGAGGAAGTCTGGCGGTAGGCTGGCGGAAGTCTGGCGATAGGCTGGCGGAAGTCTGTTGAAAGTCTGGTAGAAGTCTGGTAGAAGTCTGGCGGATGTCGGGCTCACGGGCTGTCTGACTATGGGTTTCTCGGACTCTTGGTCTCTTGGGCTCTGTTCAATAATATGAATGTATAAGTCTGTTTAACACAATTATACGATGTGAGTGGCAGTAAAATAATTATTAGAAAAATTGTTAATAATTTGCCCAAAAAGTTTAATAAAAATTCAGTTTTTATAAGGTTTAATTATACGGCCACAAAATTAGGTCTAATAATTGGTATAAACGTTAATTCTTTGGCAAATTGTTACATCATCTACGTTTCTAGAAATCTGTTCACATTTTTCCGCTCTAACAAAAAGTAAAAGTTATTATTTTTGCTGGTTCTTTGATATTTTGGATAACTGTGCACTGGGCTGCTGCATTAGCGGAGCCAAATGCGACAGTAATCACGTCAGCGGCAGGTGAGCAATTCTACGTATGGATATCTAACTTCAATAAATCTTTATAGCAATCTCGTTCTATTTAATATATAATTGGTATTATCTGAGTTAAAAGTTGCTGGAGAATAAGATGATAATGAAAAAAAAAACCGGTAGGAAATTTACATTAGATATTTGCTATTAAAATGGCTGTGACTGGCATTTCTATAAACAATGTCTACAACCTATATATTACTTTCCCCAGTTATATAAAAGTTTATTCTAGAAACAATTTAAGAAAATAATTTAGAAGAGGGCACTTTAAGTTTAAATATGATCTTATAAAACGAAATAGTATAATATTAATTATATTAGGACCAAAACGTAGTCCGTGAAAATCTGACATTATCTGGACTATACAAATAATATACTACCAAACTACTGGAGATATATATTACATGGGGGTACATATATGTAAAGTCGATATTTATTAGTTATTTTCTTCTCTCTTTAAACTAATTACTGTGAACACAATTAAATGTAACATTAATATATATTCCTTGGTACGATGCATCAATTGAATTACTTGAATAGGGACAGTCAGGGCGCGATATCAGTGATGTCGTGGAGGAAGCAGATTTTTTGACTTTGGTGTGAGGATGTGTAGGCGAGAGTGATAACAGCAACTGGACAACCGTGAATAATACCTGTATATGTAAAGTTTATATTTTAATTCTTATTTCTTTTCACTTTACCAATATTTACTCATAAGTCAATTATTGCTTTAATATAAAATTACTTATTAAAAACATGCATAACAACATAGTTAAAAGCTTTCTATTTTGTTATAATGTAAAGTGTTCTGTATGTTAAGTACAAAATGTAACAATTCACTGTAACCTACTCTTAAATATATTTCCAGCAAATCTTAACGAGCATTCGTAGAGTTATAACTGAAAGTGCATTTGAATAATACTTTTTTTTGTTACTAATATTTACAGACCTCAGACAATGTGAATTACTGTTCGTTTTCTCGAATAAATCAAAGATTATTTAAAATATTAAAATATTAATTTTCAAATCAAACTCATCTTTGAAAAAATTGGGAATATTGAATAAAAAAATTAAAAATTTTTGGTTAGGTCTACAAAAATATGTATTTACATTGTAAAACTGGAAATAAATAATTATTGTTACTGAATTTCATCATCATCATCATCATCATCATAGTACATTCACGAATTTAGGCCATTTGTTGACCTGTTTCGGCCTCAAGAGAAACACGATCCAGAAGTCTTTTGAGTGGACGTCCTGGTCTTCTTCTTCCTGCAGGTTGATATCTTAACATTAGTTTGGGTATTCTGTGATCTTCCATTCGATGAACATGTTGTATCCATCTTGACTTATAATCAGAAATTTTGTTTTCTAAAGATTCCATGTGTAATTCTTCTAAGATGTCTTCATTTTTTTGTGATCTACTAGTGTGTATCCTGCATTCCTCCGAAGATATCTCATTTCAGCAGATCTAAGTCTCTGTATATCCTTCTGTTTCAACGTCCATACTTCGCTACCACTGAATCAATACAAGATCGTCCTTTCCTAAATCCATTTTGACATTCCATAAGGAATTTTTCACTGAAACGTTTCAATTTTCCATTTAAAATGTCTGCATAAATTTTGTAGCATGTGTTTAACAAACTGATTCCCCTATAGTTGTCCATTTTTCTCTTGTCTCCTTTCTTGAATAGGGGTATAACAATGCTTGTCTTCCATTCTTGTGGTATATCTGCATTTTTTAATACATTATTAAAGAAGGACAACAGTCTTTCATGGAACTGTTTGTCTGCATATTTATACAATTCAGAATTCAAACCATCTGTGCCAGTTGCCTTCCCATTTTTTAATTTCTTTAAACTATTGTTCAATTCTTCCAATGATATTATGGAATCTGTCTCATTATTATTTCGGAAAATTGTATCTTCATAGCTATTGTCAGTCCAAAGACTTTTATAATAATTGAAAAAATCTTCTTTTGTTACTCCGCAATTAATTTTGGTAGATTCTTTAATATCTTTATTCAAATGTTTTAATATTTTGAAGGCATTAGGTTGGAGCTTATGCAAATCTGATTCTAAATGTGTAACAAAATGTAACCATGTTTTCCTATGTCTCTTTCTTATTTCCCTCTTAACAATAGCTCTACAGCGTTTGAATTCTATTTCATTTTCTACTTTCTTTGTGTTCAAATATTTTTTATAAGCTGCATTTTTTTCTTCAATCAATTGTTTTATTTGATCATCCCAGATTTTTAGAGTTCTATTTCTTCTTTGTTGTATATTTACTTTTCCTAAAGTTTCATTAGCTGCATTTTGAATTATCATTTTAATGTTTTTCCATTCTTCTTCGACATCATTACTTTCTGGAGTTATAGCCATATATTGCTGAATTCTTCTCGAATATAACCATTTAATGCTGTCATCATAAAATAATTTTACCTTGTACTTTTGTTCTATGCTCTGTTGTTGTTTCTTCTTTTTTAACCATCTTGGTGGAAATCTTATTCTTGCTTTTACTAGGTAGTGATCTGAACCAATATCATATCCTCTGTAGGCTCTGACATCGAGAAACAATTTAAAAATCTTATTATTTGCAATGAAATAATCAATGATTGATTTTGAATCCTGACGATGTCAGGTATATTTATGTATGTTTCTATGATTGTAAAAGGTATTCGTTATTTTCAGTTCATTGTAGATAGCAAAATCTGTTAATATTGTCACATTCCTATTGCTGGTTGGTTCGCCAAATGTTCCAATATTATTGTTGACTTGAGCATTGCCCACTCTGGCATTTAAATCTCCTATTTGAGAAGAATGTAATCATTTCTATTAATTTTGCTATAAATTTCTTGTAATATTTTATAAAATTCTTCATTGTCTTCTTCACGGCCTTCCTCTGGTGCATATACACCAAGAACTGTCAAATTACCTCTATTTATTTTCAGTCGAAACTCTAATATTCTTTTATTCCAGTAAGTGTAGTGTTGAATTTTATTTCTTATGGTTTTATTAATCCAAATCATTACTCCAGCTTGTCCATGGGTTTTCCTGTCGACACCGCTATATATTTGTACATAATTTTGTGTTTGTTTCGTTCCTTTGAGTTTCTTCTTAGTTTCTGTAGTTACTGCAATATCAATGTTTCTATTTTTAAATATACTGTCTATTTCCTCTTCTTTTTCATGGATGCCTCGGACATTCCAGGTTGCATATCTTACAATATCATTGTGCCGTTTTCTTTTAACCATATTTATTTGCTGTGGGTCGTCATATTTCAATTCCTTCTGGCTTTTTTCGTGTTGAGACTTGAAAGTAGTTTTGAAGTTCCTTAGGACAGGTTACTGGTCCGACGCTAAGTAGTCCAGTGGTAGGGCTGCTACCTTTTAGTCTCTGGACAGACATTAGGATACCGCATTTACTCTGTACCTGATGGAACGGTTATACCGCCGTGACACGGTCCTCAGAGCCTCGTTTGTGAAAACAGGTTGTACCACGAGAAGGTGAGGATGAGAATTGGGTAGGAGAGGTTATACACACGTCACTACCCCTTACAACCCACTGAATTTCATATTTATTATTATTATTGTTTTACCCGAAGGGAACCAAAGCTGACAGCTGCTGCCTTATAGCTCAGTGTTGATTTCTAAAGGCTAGAAGAAGACAAATCCGATGACCAAATTACCTGGTGCTCCAGATTGGATAATTTAGCAATTGACCAGCTCTCTGTTCTAGATATATATAATGTATACTCCTACAGGACCAGAAGAGAATAAAGTAGGACTGAACCAATCCGAGCAAAGTTTCAGTTGTAGGCCTACGAGGAATGTAAACCAACCTTGACATGTGTTAATTGCGTTTTTTCGAATAAATGTTTACATTAAACCGTTTAAGAAAATATGTTTTGCTTTCAACCACTGGAATAAAATAATAATAATCATATATTAGGCCTACCCAGACACATACCTTATACATGAGAGGAAACCCTATCATGATTTTAATAGATGCTACTTAAAACTCTGCTCCAAGGACCGCGGGTTCAAAACCCGGACGCGGTCGATCTACATTTTTTGGATGAAACAAATCTAAGGAGCAAGTCCTCTGGGCGGGACTTTAAGCCACGGGATCCCAGTCTGAGATTGTAGGGGGGGACTCCGTAAAAGATCCTTAAGTCTGAAAAAATTCCTCGAAGCAAAATTTACCGATTTTGCCGATTTTCCCAGTACTAACTCAGTTTCGTTAATGTTCACAAGGAGGCGGAAACACTGACCACGGACCATTCAATGGCATATATTCCAAAACAAATACAAACTAAATTGTTTATGGTTTGATTTTTCCGCTGTAGGGGAGAATTTACAGGTAATGTCATAGGATATCTACCTACGCCATTGGAAAAAGTGTAAAAAGTAAGGTTTGTTCGGCCCATATACTATAGGTTTTGTCATAAACAAATAAGATATGTAAGTTACCATATTGTCCACCGCTGGCGTCTAGAGGTAGCGTGCTGCCTTGTGTAACGCAGCGGGCCCGGGTTCAATTCTCCTGTCGGGGCAGGGGCGGCGGCAGTTTTTCTGGGTGAGGGTTTTTATCGGGGTTTTTCCTCACCTGTAAGACAAATGTCAGGAAAACTTTAAGGCCCAAACGGTCGCTGAAATTATATGGCTGTCATCATAATCTTTATCATCATCATCATCATCTTTCATCGGTGTGAAAAGCAACGGGAAGCTACCACACCTACAATTCCCTAGTAAAGCTGCAAGCATAGCATGAAAATATTGTAGTGAAGGACCTGACTTCGGGCAAAATTACTATGGATGGATGGTACCATATTTTCTTGTGTTCAGGATTATTTCCCCTAGTTATACGAAAAAAATCAAAGAAAAAATATTCTATCATTCACACTTGTACACCATTCAGTCGTATTGGCGATTAGAAATTAACACCACGGACGGTTCCGCCAACAGACGGGGTTCGGTGAGTAGAGTAATATCTTAAGCAAGTTTGTTTACAGTACAACTGGAACTTAGATCGCATACAGTATGGCAGGTCGTGAATTGAATATGGATGTTAAGACAATCACGGGATTTCAGACAAGATTAATGTATTTCAGAAAATGAATTTTGAATGGAATGATGACAACTAGAGGGCGAATGCGAAAACCACAAATATAATAGCTGGATGGCACCAGGAGAAGTATGAATGAAGAGAATGGGATATTAGCAGAAGAAAATGCACAAAGTAATAAAATACAATGGTAATACGAATATGAGAAACTAATTGACTTTATCGAACCAGTAGCTTCATATCCGCGCTGAAACAAGATCTCCATACAAACCCTAACCAGAGCTAATGTTTTCCAATCAACAGTTGTATAATCCACTTCCTTCAAATCAAGGTTAATTGTTAATCTCCCACCTCATTCTTAGTCTACCAAACTGAGCGTTTTTCCTCTGGTTTTCCTATAAAGAAGCTTGACCCACACGGACGTCTTTCATTTCTCATTCGTGACACTTGTCCTGCCCATCGCAATCTTCGAGACTTAAAATGTTTTTATTATAATTCTGGCCTCAGAGAACGATCAAGTAGTTCACTGCTATTGTGTCTATTCCATTCACCTTTATGTTCATCTCTCTTTGAGTAAAAAGCATTCCTGAGAACTTCCAACAAAATTTAATTTTAAAAACTGAATGCCTCTCCCACCTCATTCCTGGACTTACATTCTAGTCATTCATTTTCTCTCTGTTTTTTCTATAATGAATTTGTATGATCTTCTGCAATTCATCCTACATGTCCTGCCCATCGCAGTCTACGAGACGTATTTCTTTTTGTTATATCTGGCTGCCCACAAAGGTAATGCAACCTAGACTGTAATTTAGGTTTCTACAATCCCCTCACTGATTACTTCTCTTTTGTCCAAAAATCTTCATAAGAACTGTTTTTATTTTATCAAATACCAGTACTCGTAATATTCTCTTCGCCTTAAAGTTAGAATACAGGTTTTAGAATTCATTCTATTAAAACTAGGAAATATTCAAGTTTTGTTATATATCTATAATATATATATATATAGACATATATATATATATATACATATATATTCAGTTTTAAATTTCTATAAAGAAATGAGTGGACAAAAGTCTCTGTAATGACATTAATAGCATTGATTTCCAGAATTGAGTCTATGTGATACAATTTCTTTGTGGCATCTCATTCCTTCTTTCAATAATGGTTCCTAAATATATAAGAACTCACCAAATGTATTCCAAATTTCCTTCATTAGTCATGTACTATCCATTTTCTATTATACAAAATTCTTAAACTATCATAACATCGGGGTAACGTAAAACTCCGATCAGCAGGTGCCCCAACCTATGAAGTGGGTTTCATCTTCATGAACAAATTCATTTTAGGCCATGTGGCCTGTCCGGGTAAACCTAGCGAAAGAGGGTCAGTATCTTTCCACCGATGTTTTGGTCTTCCTTGGTCCCTATGTCCAGTTGGGGAAATATTGGAATGCCAATTTTGGGAAAGTCTGTTTCTTGCCATTCTCCTCAGATGATGATTTTTCCATTCTTGTCGGTACCTTTGTATATCTTCATTTAATCTTGTTACTCCAAGTTTTCCTCTGATAATAGTGTTCCTTTGGTGATCCAGTCTATTAACTACTAATATTGATCGTAAAGAGCGCATTTGGCTTACTTGAAGTTTATGAGAGTTTCTTTTATTTAAATCCAAATTTCACCCTCCGTATTTTAGAGCAGCTGTTTGATGTGATGTTATGTAAGCTTTAGTTTTGTCTCGGTCCTCATCTGTTTACCAAAATGTCTTCGTACTAACCCATTAATTTTATTAATTTTTTGTAATTTTGAATTAAATTGTCACCTTTATACTCTGCAAATACACTTACTAAGTAAAGAAGTGAGTTTCAATTCCGCCAATTTCGGAGATCAAAACCAGGAATATCAAAGACAACCTGGTTGTGGGGGGGGGATATAGAGAAAGCGGGTGAGGATTTTGGTAGTAATAATAAGAATAATAATAATAATCAATAATAATAATAATAATAGAATAATAACAATAATAATAATAATAACAATAATAATAATATATTAATAAACTACATGGGACTATCCAAACTGGGGCCGCGCGGAGATAACATTCTCCAGAACATCCCTTACCTGAGCTAATGTTTTACAATTATCCACTGACCTCAAACTTGGACTACTAACTGGACGTTTTCCCTCTGGTTGCGATTACAAGAATCCAACATGCCCCTCTTTTTGATTCCTCACTCATGCCTCAAAAGCCAAGTCATCGCAATCTGTGCGATTTTTTAATAATTTCTTATTGTATCTGCTTTTCCAATAAAGATCATCACTGTTATAAAATTTTCTCCTTTCACATGTCTGTTCATCTCTCTTTGATCCGAAAATCTTCCTTAAATCTTTATTCTCAAATACCGATACTCTTGATATTTTCTCCTTCCTTAAAATGAGTCCCAGTAATCGCATCCATGTTAATATAACTAACAAAATAACAGTTTAATATATTTTCTGTTAAACCTTACTTTAGAGCAGTTGGAATGACCTGGGTCACTGTAATATATGAAAGTAAATGCGCACAAATGTGCAAATCGTTTGTAAATTTAGTCTAAGCAAAAACTTGTTTAACGATAATTGTCCTTTCCGCACACTTTTGCCGTCCGACCGTGATATTGTTAACATGGACTGTTACACAGTTCGGCGATATGCATTCTTGGTTTGGCTAGTGGAATCACTTTATGCTGCAAACCCTTGTGGTGAAAGACATGGCATGGATTGCATACCGTGTTCAGGATGTGGACTCATCTCGTAGTTTGGTAGTGTCCACTCTCTAGTAAACATAGCCTCTGTTGTGTAGGCATTCGCTGCAGATGTCATTTCCTATGCTCCTGTAGTCCTAGCATTGTTGTCTCATATGCGCAGGTGTTCGGTAGGAATAGATGCCGTCTAATGTCGTCAATGAAGGAGAAGGTGTCTGTCATTAAAGAGTATACGTCATTCTTGAAGGTGCTGTTTTTCCACTTCCCAGAAACTCTTGTAATGAAGCGTGCTTTTACATGTTTCTATTTGTGTCAAGTATCTGTTTGTGAGTTTGTCCCATATTATGTTAATTCCATATGTTATTATGGGAGTTATGACTGTCTTGAAGAGCGTCATTGCTGTTTCTGTTGATAATTGGTGGAGATTTTTAATGCTGTATATCGCTCTTATTGCAGCTGAAACCTTCTGTTGCACGTGTAATCTGTAGGATTTAATGGTTGTTTGTAGGGTGATGCCTAGGTAGGTGAATTGCGATACAACGTCTAGTGGCTCACCAAGGAGCATTAGCCTGTCATTTTCAGTAGGTTTTCCTCCTTTTCTGAAGGTCATCTGTTTAGTTTTCTGATGTTTTATTTGCAGGCAGTTTTCATTTGCCCATTTTTCGAGTCTATTTAATGTGCATTGTAGTTCATCTTTTGTTTGATGATCCCAATACCATGGCATCAGCGTACATTATGATCAATGTTGCACTATCTTTGGTGATATCCACAATATCAGCTGTCATGATGTTGAAGAGCAGTGGGCTGATGGGGTTCCCTTGCAGTACCCCATTTGTTTGCTTTATTTTCTTTGATAGTGCTACCACGTCGTACAGTTGAACATAGTTGTGATCCAGGATGCTTGTCACAATCGTTGTTAATGGGCTCGAGTCTTCTAATATCCGCCTGAGTTTTTGAAGGAGTACATCTCTGTTGATGAGGTCAAACGCTTTCTTGTAATCAATGAACACTGCGAAATACTTCTTTCCATTATGTCTTAATGTGTCTTCAATCGAGTCTATGAGGTAGTTCACTGCTTGTAATGTGCCTCTGCCCTTTCTGAAGCCAAATTGGCATTCCAGAATGTGTCTATCCGCTATGTTCGTGATCCTGGTTGTTAAGAGTTTTGAGAAATTTTTGAACGCAGAGTTTTCAAGAGCAATGCCGCGGTACGAGTCTGGGTTGTTGGTGTCTCCTTTCCTTTTATGCATGATCTTTATTACTGATGTTCTCCAGGCTTCTGGGATTTTTCCTATGTTTATATATTTGTTGTATAAGTTGTGCCATACGTCTTCCATTAGATGCAAGGAGTCTTTCAGATGTTCAGCATAGATGCTGTCGGGACCAGCTGCTTTCTTGTTCTTAGCCGATATTATGGCGTGGTTTATCTCTTCTTTAGTTGTGTGTTCTGGGTGTTCAGTGATTGTTCTGATACGTGTTTCTTGTGATATAGTTCTTTGGTGGTGGATTTAAAAGACATTGGAAGTGATTTTCCCAATCTTCCATGGATAATTCACTCGCGGTCATTGGTCTTGATTTTCTGAGAACTATGTAAGGATCTTTTCTTGCTTCCTCGGTTATTCGCTTTGCCTCTTCTTCAATGTGGTTGGTCCTTGTTTCTTTTATTAGCTTCTTGTATTCTTTTCTATGCTTCGCGTACCTATTTAGGTCTTCATTTTTTTTTTGTGGTTCTTGCTCGATGTAGTGCTGTGATCGTTTCTTTCCGTTTGTCATAGCAGTCTTTGTTGAACCAAGGCTGTGATTTCCTTTTCTTGTTTTCGCTACTGCATGCTTGTAAGATTTCTGTGATTTGTGCGACACTCTTGTCTATCTCTTCTTGATTTATTAATTTATTTACTTCTTCTATTTTTCCTTTGTTGCGTTCTAGCTTTTCTGAGTCTAGCTTCCTTGAACATTTGTGTAGCGTTGATATGGGAGTTGTTGGAATTTGATGCAGTATTGTTGTTGTTACTATTGGTATGTGTTTTCTTATCGGAGCCATTGCTGATGTCCATAATCCTTCTTGGTTAGTTATGGTCATGTTTCTACCTTTGTATAGTACAAGATCGATGGAGCTGGAACCATTAGGTGCTATATATGTTTTCATTGCGGGCTTGTTTACTAGTGTGAGACCTTTATCTGTTAATGTTTCCATTATGAGATTGGTTTTGCTATTTGGTTTATCTATTCTACAGTTCATATCACCAGCAAGGATTATTCTTTCATCGTTATTTGTATGCGTGAAGGCTTCTTCTATTTTCTCGACTGCGTCAGTTGTTGTAGTCTGAGGGTTGATGTATATTCCTATGATTGTGATGATTGGGGTTTTTACTATCAGCATATTTTCCTCTTTGATTACTTTCTTTATTATTCCTAGGGTTGGTTTCATAAATATAGAAACCCCGCCCGCTGGTCGTCCTGCTGTAGGTTTTGCTAATGTGTGAACTCCATAGTAATCTTGTAAATGGTAATTTTCGGTTAGAAATGTTTCGGTGGTTATTATAGCGTCATAGTTTGTTATTGTTTCCAGAGGTATATATGTTATTGCGTTTCTTAGACCTTCTATGTTCCACAGAAGGAAATTTACGTGTTTATTCAAGGTCGACTCCTTCATCTCGGTAGGTTTTTCGAAATCGAAATCTCCTTACCCTTATTCCCATGGGCCAGAAATCAGGCTGTTCTGTCTCCTTCAGTTGGTGGAGTGGGAAGCTTACCTTGAAGGCTTTCGTATCACCTACTGTGTTCAGTTCTTCGCAAGTTATTTTCCCTTGAATTCCATTTCTCTCAAGATATCTTGTGAGCGATTCTGTTGTTGTGTTCTTTCTGAGCTTTCCTACGTGCAGCCAGGCTGTCCTATCAGCTGCTTGCAGTTCGTCATCCGTTTTTTTGGATCCATCAGCGATATTCCAGTCTAGTCGTTGTTTTCTTGATTTTACTACTTCCCATTCTGCATTTCCCCCTTATTCTGGCCCCTCTTCTCTGATTCCTTGTTTCTGCCTTTCTTCAGGGAGGGGAGCGTTTGATCTTCTTTCCGGAGTGGTAAGTCGGCTATTTATACTGTTTTGTATATTTTCATCAATGATTGAGGCCAGTTTGTTTGAAATAAAATCCATGATGTAATCTACTTTTGATTTTATTCCCATTGAGTCATCGTTGTCGGTGCTATTCCGCCGCTGTCCTTTGGGTGCTTCGATCTGCTCTTCATCTCTGTGCGAATATTCTTTCATCTCCCCGCCAGATGTCGTTAGCTGCTGGTCGCCTCTTTCTGCTTCGGTTGCAGAGCCAATAGATGGCGCTAGTTGTCCCGCAGAGGTGCTGTCTCCTTCCCCTTCCTTTGCGACTGCTTGCTTACCGTTAACCTCATTGTTAAATGTTTCCTTTTCAACATTTTTATCAACTAGATTGAATTTCATTGAGGCAACGCAGTTTCTAATATCACTTACCGCTTGCTGGATGTTTTCCTTCATGTCTTTGCTCAGGTATCCCGTCGTTCCTGTGTTATTTTCTATGATTCTAAGAGCGCTTTCTAGTCGTTCTTCAACACTGTTGGCCATCTTCTAATATATGTATATAATAGCATACATTTCCTGAATTAACACTTGTTTCATTCATTTGTGCAACTCATTCCTATCTGTAATTATTGTTCCAAGCTTAACATTTGGATTGAACCATTTTCTCAAAATTTCCCTCGTTTGTTATTAACTGTTACTGTTTATTATACAGGGCTATCCAGGAAGAAGAAGCAGACTTCAAACGAGAAAAGTATGTTGCTTGTCATGTTGATTGTATTAAAATGGCGACACAACAGAAAGTTGGATTGGAAGAGGAGCAGAATATCAACTACATTACCGGTGGCCTCCCAGGTCACCCGACCTAACCCTGTGTGGTTTTCATCTGTGGGGTTAAGTAAAAGACCGGGTTTTTATCCCACCCCAAAATTCCTGACACTCTTGAAACTCTGGGACATCGATTTGTTGGAGCTGTGTATTCGATAACTAGAGACCAGCTGATACGTGTGTGGCAAGAAATGAGCCACCGTTTTGATATTTGTCGTGTAAACACATGGTGCTCATTTTGGATGCAGAAAATACTGAAATTTGAAATGTTCTCTTTCCAGGAACGTTGGAATTGTGTTTATATTTTTTGTAGTTTGGAAGAAATAAATATTCGAAGTCTGTTGCTTCTTTCTGAATGCCCTGTATAATATATTCCTATCTTGTGATATTGATATTATTAATAATAATAATAAATTATAAAATTAACAGTACAGAAAATAACTTTATTATTACCAGGTAATTTTTAACACTTCTTCACACCCGACTCTTGAAAAGTAATTATTTACTAACTTTATAGAGAAAGTGTACCATTTTTATGAAACGTGCTGTAACATTCTGAGTAATTTCTGATTTGTTTTAAGAGGAGCACAATTTCCAGCACAACCAATAATTTGATAACAGATTTTTAGTTATAACATTTTATACGAGCTCTTAATGCCGATATATACTTCATTAGTAGTATCGATTGTTTGAAAAAATGAATTGAAACAGAATCCAGACGAGACATGAGAGTGAATGCTATTTCTTCAGAGACGCGAGACCCGGTTTCTGCAAGTTCTGTACACAGGGGAAAATAACGTATCACAAGAAATACTGCCTTCTTATAATATTCAACGCAGATAAATTAATATTGATTGAAGTTATATACGTCAGTTTTTCACAAATATATCTATAAATTATATTATTAACCATTTAGTGCTATTTTTTTTTAAATGCCAGCAGCTTGTCCTTATGGCATTTTTCTTATTCTGTCCTAGCATGGTAGATCTAAGATTTTTAAGGTAAATGGCAGAACTGTAGCCCACTTATGTTAACCAATTCGCGTCGAAAGACGAGTTTTAACTGTGTCTGTTGTGGCCGAACATTACTTTACCAAAGAAAAAGTCGATTTCTTATAATCTACAATATTTCGTATACACCTTGAAAAGGCGTTCTCTAGTTCAACAGGTCGGTCCTTATTGACTAGTGTTTATCATTGGAGTTTCGCAGGTGCAATTCTGGATTAGGTGAATGGATTTTAAGGGACATAAAATTCCTGAATACATCATTCGTGGAAAAGGAAATGAGTCAAGGATCCCGTATCACAGACTTTACAGCTCGTAAAACATCCTAACACCCCCAAAAAATAAACCTAATATATAAGAATCAGTGTTTGTTTGTTTGTTCGTATTCTATGCGCAGCCATACTGTTCATCCGATTTTGATGGGGTTTTTGTACAATGTTCAGGCGATTCCCAGGATGAAAATAGGATATAAGAGAGTTGTAATACTCAACCCCTTCACTCCTAAAAATCACCCTTTGTAGTGAAAAACGTGAAATAAAGTCCCTATTTTGACGATTAAATGGCTTACGCTGCCTAAACCATAACAAATACTCGTAGAACACATTAACGTAAACAGAATTGAACATCTCAAAAAAGTCTACGAGAGCAAGTAACTCATTGATGACAAGAAGATCGGGATAAGCAGATTCCCGGGCAAGCGCACTGATAATGGTAAAACCACATTAACATTTATTTAGGAGTAGGAGCGCAGCTAATAAATAATAAAGTAAAAGAGAGAGACCTCTGTGTCACTACATTGACGCCTGGATTTGAACTGGACGAGTTGTATCCTATTTTGTTTGAGTTTACTTTTTTAGTTCACAGCTCTTAGCTTTCGATTACTTTATCGACTTCAATAAAATAAATGTTGGATATTTAAACTTAAGCAAAGAGTTAAGAAGGGGCGCCTGGAAGACGCAGTTAACTTTCACCGATGACATGTTGGGTGATTAATAATAATGAAACACCAGGAGAGTCCTTAAACATAAACTTAGTTCACATCCAGAGCTTGAGCGACCATAGGAAAAAAAGTCCATGCTCTGACCGGGAATCCTACTCCAGGCCTCATTAATTGCAGTCATAACCTCTGACCTCTAGGTCATAGGGCTGGTCACCATACATATATAATTGTATTTATAAGTACAATAACATAGAACACGCATTTTCTAATAATTTTTTGATTGTAAATGTTTGATTTTTTCAACATTACTTCATTTATCATGAGAGATCTACCTTTAACATCTATACCAATTCCGAGCTAAGTTCCAGTTGTGATGTAAACAGAGCAGATGTATGACTGCATTTTCATTGGTCTTATGACGATTTTACCTTTGAGCGAGCAAGAAAATATAGTTCCTTCTGTGACAATTTAAATATTTTAAATGTTATATAGGAGTCTCTTAAAATACATATTTACAATTTAAATGGGTAAAGTATGCACGGTTTTATTCTCATACATCCGAATTGCAGAATACGTTAGAATTTCAGTTGTTTCAAAATGGCCGCTTCTCAAGAATTCCTAAAATATTGGAAAGGAAATATTTAGAAAAGTCGGAGCAAATCAATATTTTGAATATTTTGAAAGCGGTTAGTGATCAATATCCCACATTAGCCTTTGCGCATGTGATGAAAATAACAGAATTATCAGGTGAGTCAGCATGGAACATATATTCTGCTCGTAATGGAATTATATATAAAGAATATCTATCGACATTATGGAATGGGCGTAGGCCTAAACGTCTCATTAGGTATGTTCATATATAATTTTTTTGTCATAAATAAATAAGAAATGGTGGATCCTAATTATTGGTACCATCTTACATTTTATCCAGTCCAGTAAAATAAGGTGTTGCATAAAAACAATGTTTCTATCTATGGCAGTTCCGTCAATAGACCAAGTTGTCGGTGTAATAACTTGAACAAGTTTTTTTATTGTACAAATGGAACTTAGCTCGAAATTAGTACAGGTCATATGCGTTTACTTACTTCATTGTATGTTTTTTTATATAATGTAGACCTAATCACATTATAAAATGGTGAACACGATAAAATGACACTTTTAATGACATTAAAAACCAGAATTTGTCTTGAGGAAAGAGGAAAAACCCCAGGGAAAAATCTCTTTCAAGTTGGTCGGCATTAGGATTTGAATTCGGGACCTATCAAATAAGGATCCAAAAACTTACCGCCTGACCCACCTTGTTCTATATCCACACATGAGATAAATACATAACCTCACATTCCCCAGTCTTAATTGAGCTATAATGTACATAGAGACACCAATGATTATAAAGAGACGAAATCAGAAATAGAAACTGAAGAAACGCATTAAAAACAAAGTACAGTTATAGAATTGCCTCACTGTAACAAGTGGGCCTAAAATATATGATGGTGCTAGAAATACATTATAAAATGGACAGTTAATAAACATGTTTGAAATTTTTAAGAAGTGGCGGAATTCAAATATATAGGAACAATAATTAAAAACATATATGATGCGAAGAAAGAAATTAACACAGGCTAAATTCTGTAAGTGCATCATGTTATCATCACAGAGACTCTTGTCATCTCTAACTTCACAGAAAAATACCTTTAGTTATATATACATATATATATATATATATATAGGCCTATATATATATATATATATATATATATATATACGTTACATAATTATTCTCTGAGTTATATGTATGCGAAACACTGCTATGTAGTGAGTTAGTTAGTTCATAAGAAATATTTGCATCCAACAGGAATTCCGTGGCGATGCTGGTGGGGTTATTTGTGTTTTTCAAGTCCCCAGAAACTAAACTAGCAATTGTATAGTTACATAGTTATTGTTGGCTCACCCTTGATTGGACAATCTTGGCGAGAAACCACACAAAGAAGGAATTCAGAACAGAATATCAAATAGCATGAATGCTGGAAGAGAAATTTTAACTTTTCAACGTTAGAAATGATGGAAGAGAGATCAACGGGTAGGAGGAACACTTTAGCCGTAGAAAAGACGACTCTCATGCGGGAGAAAAGTTTAATCAAACCAATACGTTCAATCAGTGTTATGTCATAATTAATAATCAACGACACCCTTTAAAAGGTAAATTAATTAGTGTCACAGTTATAATCTGGGGGAGAAAGGACCAACCAGACCTTTTCTTACAAGCTTGATATTATCTTACGAGCCCTAAATCCAGACATGTGACACTGGTTTCTAGTCCTTTCCGAAAGGAGCATATACTTACGATTTTTACGTTCTAAATAATCCACAAACGACGGCTGGGTTTGTTCCCGAGATCTTTAGAACCAGAGGCGAGCATGATAAGCTCTAGTCTAGCAAGATCGATTTTAGCGTCTAAGAAGAAGGAAAATAAAAAATTATCTAATCGTATGCATATTGCATTCTCAATGTCATATTATCCTAAATTGTAACATAATGTCACTTTTTTTTAAATAAAACTGTTCTTACGAACATTTAAACATGAGGAAACGTATTGTAATGTGATATATACATCGATATGGGACCTTTTCCGCTACGCCCAAAAATAATTTTACTAAAAACAGATAAATCTCACAATTGTAAATTACAAGTGGTTTTTACAGGAGCGAGGAAATGATTAAAAAACGTGTGGTACCAAAGTTTTTAATTTCCGATATTTTGTAAAACACTTCACAAATGTATTCTGTACATATTTTTTGCACGATGGTGTTGATAATAATAAATAACAGTAAAAAAATAACATCTTTTTTTGGAAATATTTTCGTTCATTATAAACAACTGATTGTCGTTAGAAGTCTGACCAATCTATATATGGTAGAAGTCGGAAATAATTTAGTTGAGACTAGAGCAGGCCGTGACACTAATCAGGGATAAATGGCGGCAAGTCTGAATGTATTGTTTTATATTGTTTCAAAGAAATCTCAGTCCATTTAAAATGCAGTGAATTGTTTGGTATAATGTATATTCACGTTACTTTTTGGATACATTTTTGTATATCCATTGTACGTACTATACAAAAACGGCAGTTGTTTTACTTCACGCCCTCGTGTTTAATTTGTAATATTACAGTACAGTTATTTAGTTATTTATAGGTTGGCAACACAGACATTTAGGAAACCAAACTTTTAATCATGGTCGCCAGTCCTGTAAGTACGACAGAAAACGCACTTATCGTGAAAATAATGATTGTAAAAATGTCATTTGTTGCTAATGTTGACGTAATAGCTGTATCGTAACGTAGCAACGTCACTAAATGTGAAAATGCAAAATATTTTTACAAATTAAATTTTAAAAGATATTATTTGACAGATTGAATTCAGAAGTGTTTCATCTATCAATATATACCATGGAAATGTATATATAGACCTTCCTGTATCAGGTAAATATTCAATACCACAGTTAACATCTTTAAATGAAGGGAAAAATCCAGGAAAGTTACTTTTCCACCGCTAAAGAAATGTATTTTAACTGAGGCGATTGGAAACAAAGGGATTAAGTGATTTTTCTCTTTAAAAAAGTGAGAGTGTAAATACATTGTCTTTTTTCGAGTTATCTGGAAGAAAATACACGTCACCCGCAGTTATCATTTTGAATTACCTGTCATTTTTTTATACAACTTCAACTTTAAAACTGTTTTCTCAATACTGCAAAACTTGCACTTTTACTTCCAACCTCCTCAATTATACAACGTACGTACGTTTTTAAATACGTGCCAAATGTGGAAGGCAAATAGACCTATGATTAAACAGATTCATTTAATTTTTCGTACTCCTAAATTATAGTACATTACATTGACTATTTATCTCATGCCCCAAATGGCAGTCAACGAATCACATTTCAATGATTTTTTTATCTACAACCAATCACAGTCGTGTTTCGCCTAAAATGTACCAACTAAAGTTTATCATAATAAAGAAAGCACCTCCTTTTTAACATTCTGAATAGGTCATAGCATTATTTTGCAGTGACTGACTCTCCAAGAAATAAGCCTACTAGATTGTATATATAGTGCATGAATTTAAGAAGTTACATATTTGTAAAGATGTATAGCGATCCTGTTACAAGTCTCAGAGAACTATTACCGCCTCTTTAGCCTACTGAAGACTATTTATCTCCCGAGTTTTCAGTACTGAGTGATGGACATATTAGTCAAGAACATATATCTTGCACTCATTGATTTTAGAGGTTGACTAGAACCCAATCACATAATCCTACCACATTTTTTAGTCAAGTGGTAAACCGTTGACCTCATCTGTAATGGAGCTGGTAGTAGTCTATTACCTTATCAAATTATGCAACGTGTTTCCGACTATTTTTTTCAAAATATTTTAATTAATGTTTCCTGTTCTAGCTGGTGTTGATAATCTTATTTAAAACACTAATTAATCCTGTTTCTTTATTTTATTTATTTATTTATTTATTTATTGCACCACAATTGGACTTCCTTACTTTTGTGCTGAGCGGATGAAAAAAAAAGTGTGAACGAAAAGTAAAAGTTAAATAGCTAAAAATATATTATGACTTGCGTAGGTGAGTTTCTAGTTATGACTCCGGTACATGATGAAGGTAGCAAAGAACAACACATTATAACAAACACTTATCACAGCCAATGTTAAGTTAGAAGGAGGAAATGTTTAATTAATAACAATTCTAAAATATATCTACGACCATCAGGGATTCCATGATCCTGACGATTGTGGGAGTGTTTCGATCTAAATCAGAAGTACCATGGCAGAGCTAGCTTTACTGGACAAATCTTGAGTAAGGAACAAAATAATTAATTAATCTCCAAGAACGTGTCAAACTGCGGCAGTGCAGGAAGTGAAAAATTTGACTTTCCAACGAAAGATGGCAGAAGATAGAACAATGTGCAGGAGGAAAATGTTAGCCGTAGGGAAGATAATCTTCTAACGGATATAACCTTAAATTAACCGTAGTCATCCAAGTTGCACTTTGCTGTTAGAACCCGCTCCAAAAATATGTCAGCAAAAGAAGCTAGAACATGTATAATCGGATAAAACTTAGTTTAGAAGACAGTGTCATGACATTATTTCTATTTAACGACGCTCTTTAACATCTAAGATCATTAGAGCACAATTCAAATCTGAGTGAGAAAGAATCAATATATTTTGCTCCCGGTTATATTTCTTCAAACTTGAGGTTCTTTTACGTGCCGTAAATATATTTACGGACCCAAGTATTTGGTGACATTTCGACAGAAACCGGTACACTGACTTTTATGTCCTGTAAATCCACAGATCTCGGCGAGTTTGAACTCGTGACCCTGGAATCCTGAGCTAATGTTTTCCAAATATTCCCTGTATAATCTACTTCCCTCAAATCATCTTTAATCTTATTTTCCCACCTCATTCATGGTCTACCGACTGGGCGTTTTCCATCCGGTTTTCCTATAAAGTAGCTTCAATGCATGTCTTTCATTCCCCATTCTTGACACATATCCTGCACATCGCAGTCTTCGAGACTTAACTCCTCTTAATAACTCTGACTTCCTATAAAGAACACGTAGTTCACGGTTAAATAGTCTTCTCCATTCACCTTTCTGTTCATCTCTCTTTGTTACAAAAAAAAATCCTAAGAACTTCCACACAATGTCAAATTAACAACATTTTAACTTATTGTCACATTTTTATGAATATGAAGCTGTGATTTGAGAATTTTTAAACAAGGGATTCCACGAGAGAACTAAATGTAATTTGTTGTTTTATTCGGTATGGGACTTTTCCGCTACGTTTAGTTAATATATACAGTATTTATATTCCATTAGCGTGGTTTAATCTCACACTTTGTACTACGGTACTTTTACGTACCACATAAAACATGGTGGGCATCCTCGAATGAGTGATCAACTCAATGTCAGGGCCACCTACAAGACAACACAACATTAAGGCGAAACACGCCATTCACACACACATTCATACTAAACATGGCGAATATGATAATGATGGCCAGATGATGTTCGGGGACCATTTTGGTCCTAATAATTTTAAAGACGATAACTTCCATAAAACATTTGTTGAATAACAACAATTATGCAATAACTTACGAACGTTACGAAGCAACGCCACTAAATATGAAATTGAAAAATATTTTCATTTTAATAAAATATTAATATTTCATAAATTGAAATCAAAACTGTTTATCTGTAAGTTTATACTTCTAAGAGTTTTAGACAGATCAATGACGAACGCCTTTTTCTATCAGATAAATATATAAATACATTTTCACATAGCATATTTATCATTGTTTAATTGGCTCATTCAATAACGTAACAAATTTAACTCTAAACTTACAAATATTCTATTTTACCTTATTTTTGATAACATTTTGTTATTATGCTTTAAAATTAAGCCATTCCTTTGTTTAAACTTGATTAAACTCATGGAGCGATAAGAGTGCACGGCACTTGGTATAGCAGAGAAGTAGACGTTATAGCTATGTGTGATAAGTGGTCAGCCGTCGGCTTCCCAAAATGTAATAGGCGGTATATAGAACTGAAATTGCTCACAATTCTAAATGGTCACCGTTCCACACTAGCCGACATTCAGTGAGTAAATTTCTTCCACATAGGGATTCGAACCAAGGCATGTTCGGCAGCTCTACGACAAGGCGTAATGTCTGTATTTTTCACTTTCAACATTAACACTATATGAACATTTCCGCACCAACAACTCTCTTCCATCTATTGCTTATTTTGTTATAAACTCTAGGTTATATATTGTTCGAAATATCCATTTTATCAATATTTTTCACAATTCTTTATTGGATCATTATAGAAGATGAATATAAGTGCAAGCCATTGTGGTAAACACTACCAGGACTTGAGAGAAATAATTAATATCTGTTTTCTTCGCCAATTTAGTGAGCATCCCAATCGAAGTGCATGAAGAAAACTTGGTGAAGTGCTTCAACCTCATCTGCTGAAATATCGTCACTTTGCAGCGCTTCAAATGTCTAAACCTTAACATTCTTACAGCATAATCCTTAAATAACGACTGTTTAATGTAGTTTCTTACAATTTTACTCGAGTTAGAAATAATGTATGTATTATAGCGGAACAGTATTTAGAAAATGGTAAAATATTCAGTTCTTAATATTACAGATTATATCTTTAACAAATCGAGATTATTGGTAAAATAAATCGTTACAACTTTTATTGCACAACACACTGTATTCAGTGTCACAGTAACGTTATAAAGTTATATACTGTAATTTAACGCCCTGAAATTAGAAGCAAAGTTACTTATCAATAAACTTCCCATTATAATTCGCCATCAGATTAAATTGGAGGTATTTAAAGCAGGACTTAGTTTCATAAGGTCCTAATTCATGACACTGTCGCTATCACCGCAAAACCAACCAAGTGATGGGAAGATGTTAAATTGGTGTGGATGTTATGCAAGGAGGTCATGGACAGTTAAGATTAGAAACACTGCAACTGAATTTTTTCCTTGCCTTTTTCATACAAGATGGTGAGTTGCAAGAAGCGGCTATGATATGCGATTGTTATATTGTGTTGTTCTTTGCTATCTTCATGATGTAAGACATAACTAAAGACTCGGCTAGGCAAGTAATCATGTACCTATTTAAAGTTTATTTTTGCGCGATAGTGCGTTTTGTCGTACTTACAGCACTGGCGACCATGATTCAAATTTCATCTTTCTACATTTCGAGGTTGCCAACCTAAATAACTATACTGTAATGTTACATGTTAAAAACCGAGGTGTGGGAAGTAAAATCACTGCTCTCTATGCATACTACGTACAATGTATCTACAGAAATAGTCAAAGATAGTGCTAATATACATTATACGAAACAAACCACTGCATTTTAAATTAACTGAACATTATTTGAATGAATGTAAAACAATAAATACATACTTGCCGCCATTTTATGACTAGATTGGTGGCATCGCCTCCTTTAATTTCAACTAATAAACAATACCCACACTGTTAACAAGTATTACTATAAATAATATAATTATCCGTTATTCTTCTTCAGTAATAGATCTTGGACTACATCTAGACGCAAATTTAACCTGGCAAACACAAGTGAAAGATATATGTAAAAAGACTTTCTCCATCTTACATTATCTTAGATGTTTCAAGAATCTTCTCCTAGTTCCATTAAAACAAATCCTTGTGCAGAATCTTGTGTTGCCACACTTCGATTATTGTGACGTAATAATTATATACTGTAACTGAAAGATTATTTTCATTTCATAATTCAATAATTTCTAGAATAGTCATATCGACCCCCTGTTGTGTTTATAATGCTTGCGTTCGATTAATTTTCAATATCTGCCGTTATGACCATATTTCCGAACACTTCAATAACCTCTCTTGGCTCCGTCTTACTGACAGACGTAAATTACTCTCTCTTTCACTACTTTTCAAGCTTCTGAATTCCTACACTCCTAGTTACCTGACGTCCAGATTTGAGAAGTTATCTTTTTATCACAATATTGACACTAGGTCACAATATAACAGTCCGCTAACAATCCCTCTTTATAGCATTTCCTCTTATTCTACTCTTATTCTACTTCCTTCACAGTAGGCTCTGCCCGCTCCTGGAATTTCCTTCCTCTAGATATCAGGGGTTGCCGCATGATTGGTACTTGGTCACGCTTATACAGTTACCTGTTGTCTAATAATTATTTTTTCTCAATTCATTTATTTATACTTTGTCGTTAATAATTTTTCTCTTTTTATATATCTTGTGCATCATCATCATCATCATCGACAAATTCGTTTTAGGCCATGTGGTCTGTACGGTAAACCTACCGAAGATGGTCTTGATCTTTCCACCGATGTTTTGGTCTTCCTTGGTCCCTATGTCCAATTGGGGTATATTATTCGCATCAGTGATCACCCCGATCGTCACCTACGGGATAGAACTGATATGGGAGAAACTATCGACCAGCGATATGGAGAGGTTAGAAAAAGTAAAACCAAGATTCATCAAAAAGGCATTAGGTGCAAGCAAATACACACCAAATAGAATGGCCTATATGCTAGCCAGAGAAACCTTCTTCCTAGAGGGCCTGAGGCAAAGGATACTACTGCCAGCAACGGAGCCATATAAGAAAGTCATCGAAAAAAAGAAACAGAGAGAAAAAGAGATCGACGAAGATTTCTACGCCTCAGATGCCATGGTAAACAGAGAGTGGACTGGAAGTAACCAACCACAAAGGCACAGAATCATAGGTTTAGCAACACACGGATATCATCACAAAATGTGCAAAAATGCAAAATTCCACCAACCGAGTGATTCGTGTGAATGCAAGATATGCGACCAAAAGTGTGAGCGATACCATTACAAACAATGCAGAATATGGACAGGATCACTGAACGAACTCATAAAAGACACATCATAAACTTATAACTTAATGCTCTTTCGAGTGCCTCTTACCAATTTAATTGGAATGTCAATTTTGGAAGTCTATTTCTTGCCATTCTCCTCAGATGATTTTTCCATTCTTGTTGGTATCTTTGTATATCTTCATTTAAACTTGTTACTCCAAGTTTTCCTCTGATAATAGCGTTCCTTTGATGTTCCAGTCTATTAACTCCTAACAATGATCGTAAAAAGCGCATTTGGCTTACTTGAAGTTTATGAGAGTTTCTTCTATTTAAAATCCAAATTTCACCTCCGTATTTTAGAGCAGCTTTTGATGTGATGTTATGTAATCTTAGCTTTGTCTCTGTCCTCATCTGTTTACCAAAATGTCTTCGTATTACCCCATTCATTTTATTATATTTTTGTAATTTTGAATCAATGTCACTCTTATACTCTGCAAATACACTTCCTAAGTAAGAGAAATCTGACACTTGTTCTATAATTTTTCCATCAATCTCAATTTTCACCCGTTGTATGTTTTTTCCACATATTGCCATTGTTTTGGATTTTGAAGTGGAAATTTTCATATTATATTTGCTGGCAATTTTGAATAATTGATACGCTGCTATTTGTAAGCTATCTTCGGAATCTGATAATATTATTTGACTATCAGCACATAATATTGTTTGAATTATTTTATTCCTATTTATTGAAATTCCACTATTTACGGTTTGTTTCCATTCTTGCTCTGTTCTGTTAATATATAATATTATATATTAAATACGAGTGGAGATAGTCCACATCCTTGTCGAACACCTTTGTTTGTTAAAATTCATCGGAGAACATATTGTTTAAACAACTCACCTCATGCTTCCATGATATCGCGATTTCAAACATAGTCATGTTCATCATCAGCCATAACTCCAACTGACGAAATTCTTCGGCCGTCAACTATTCTATTGTAGCCATCTTCAGTGCTGCCATCTATGTTTGAATTTATGAACTTCGAAATCAATGTAATTTCGTTAGGGATATCAAAATTCATTGATCTATTTTTGTTTTTCTGAATGTATATTTTTTCCCAAACTGTCAATTCCAAAGGTTTCTCTACTTGTTTTAAAAGTTTAGCTTCTCTTCCAATTTTATGATGTTCTAATAAACTATGTGCAGCAATTGCAGATTTTTCAATTTCACAATTTTTAATATTTCTGTAATGTTCTTTTGTCCGAATTTCTAAATTCCTTTCTGTTTTTCCTATATAAACTTTATTGGAATCTTCACAATTTATTTGATAAATTCCAGATTTCTTACTGTCAGGAACATTGACTTTTTTATTGGTACTTAGAAAATTACCCAGAATAAATGTATTTATTGGTGCCAAAGAAATGTTGTATTTTGTTTGTGTTTGTGTGTTCTGTTATTTCTCCATTACATGTTATAAATATAATACAATTATTTTTTGATTTACTCTAGATTTAACGAATTAAATGTAATATGTATCTTGTACATTTAATTCGTTAAATCTAGAGCAAATCAAATAATAATTGTATTATATTTATAACATGTAATTGTTCATGTTTATTGTAATTTATACGGAAGACTATTTTTTGTACTTTTTAAAACCTGGTTGAGTGACAGACAAGGCCTTAAGAGGCTTAAATCTGCCAGGTAAAATAAAGTTATTACTTACTTACTCACTGGCACTATCGAACCCCTAGGTTTATGACCGCGCGGACATAAGCTCTCCATACATCCATATTATGAGCTAATGCTTTCCAATCATTCCCTGTATAATTTACTTCCCTCAAATCATAGTTAATTTTATTCTCCCGCCTCATTCTTGGTCTACCAAATGGGCATTTTGCCTCTGGTTTTCCTACACGAAGCTTCTATGCATAAAATAAAGTTAATATTATTATTATTGTTATTATTATTATTAACGTTAGTCAGTTGTTTATAACGAACGCAAATTTTCCCAACAAAGTTATTATGTTATTATTATTATTATATTATTTATTATTTTAAAAATACCATCGCACAAAGAAAATGTACAACGCACGTTCGTGAAGTGTTTTACAGAATGTCGGAAATTAAAAACTTCGCTAACGCTTGGTTTTTAAACATTTTTCTCCATTCTATAAAAACCACTTCACAACCTCGCATCGAATATACTATTTTAATTCTGGTTTCTTTTCATCTGCGCAGCGCTAAAACACGGGAGTGCAATTCTCGAGCAAAAATAAAGTTTAAAGAAAAGTAAACAAAAACAAATAGAGGATGAATTAGTGTTTTAAATAAGGCTCTCAACATCAGCTAGAACAGGAGAAATTCATGAAAATGTTCTGAAAAAAACAGTGGGAAACACATTGCATAATTTGCTAAGGCAATACACTACAAGCCGGGAGGTAGCGAGATCGATTCCAGATGAGGTCAAGGCTTTTAATACTTGACCAAATATTGAGTTAGGATCATGTCACCGGGTTCTACTCAGCCTCTAAATTCAATGAGTACCAGATATATTTTCTTAACTAAAGATGTCCACCACGCAGTACTGAAACCTCGGGAGATAAATAGTCTCCAATTGTTCAAAGTGGCGTCAGTCATAATCTCCTATTTTTCAATAGCTATCTGAGTCCTTTAATAGGATCGCTTTACACCTTCACAAACATATAACTTGGGGTGATGAGTGCTTTCCACCAGATAACTTGATGCCTTTACTTACTCACTTCTTTCAAGAGGTTTCGTGATGTTTTATGAAATTTGTTTTGTTAACTTTTACATTAAACTAGACCTGAAACATTATGTTGATCTACCGAAATAACTAACTTATGTAGTGTATAATATTGTAGTCTGAGTGTCATGTATTAACTTGCAAAAGATAGAAATGTATTAAAGGAGAAAAATCAATAAGTACGATATTCTAAATAAGTAGATAACCTGGAGTTAATGAACAAGGCAAGCAATAGGCGGAAGTAAATCATTAATGCGGAAATTTCCATATAATAATTAATGCAGGAATCCAAAAATCCAACGACTTAATGTATTATGTCTTGGCACAAGTCCCCAAGACCCTATGGAGAATACATGTGCTCATGAAATATTGGTCAGTCGGAGATCGGTGACCATAAGGAAACGTCATGTTGGAAGACCAAGATTGATTTGAGGGAAGTAGATTATACAGAGGATGATTGGAACACATTAGATCAGGATAGGGATATACGGAGAAATTATGTCCGCGCGATCATAAACCTATGAGTTCCATCGTTATTGAGAGAATTTCAACAAATACGTTTATCAACTGAATTTATAAATTAAGATAGTCTAGTTTTCATACAATCTAATTAATAAATGAAATTTCATTTTCAAAAATTTAATAACAAAGCAATAGATAGAACCAGTGAATTAGTTAGTTAGTTAGGGGATCGGTGTTCACCCAGGATCGCGATGAATATGTGCAGCTCTAATAAATAGCAACTATAAGAATTAGGAGACATCCTGACCACGTACCAACCATATACTGTTTACATTATCGTCTGTGGCCTCTATTGGGATCACTTTACACACTTTTACCTACCTCTATAAAATGACACAAGAGGTCAGCCAATTAATAGATCAATTGTCTTGCAAATCTCTCGCGGCATGAAGTTTTGTTCATTTTAAGTAACGGGGATGTTTACCGTTAAAATCGAATGAAAGGAAATGTTATCCATAAGAATGAAAAAGAGAATATTTGTAATTTTATGGTTAAATTTGTTTTGATTTTCAATGAATTAGCATTTCAATGCATATATTGTGTACCACGTGATATATTAATACACATTTGAGGGACAGGAAAAGTACCAGGTTGGTCATGTTATTGTCGAAATAGATTCTCAATGGAAGGTACTATAGTTGAGGTGTATGAAAGATTAAAAGAATCTGTTTAAATCATGGGTTTACTTGTCTTCCAAATTAGTCACATATTTAAAAAAGTAGGTAAGTTGTATAATTGAGGAGGTTAGAAGCAAAAGTGCAAGTTTTACAGAATTGCGAAAACAGTTTTAAGTTGAAGTTGCATAAGAGAATCATTGGTAATTCAAAATGATAAATGCGGGTGATGCGTGTTTTCCCGCAGATAACGCGAAAAAGATATTAATGCTTTTACACACTCACTTTTTTCAAGAGAGAAAAAAACCACTTTGTTTCTAATCGCCTCAATTAAAAGACATTTTTAGTGACGTAAAAGCGACTTTCATGAATTTTTGCTTGTACCCTTCATTTAAACATGATAATTTATGTAATTGAATATTTACCTGATAGAGGAAGGTCAATACATACATTTCCACGGTATATATAGATGTATGAAACACTTCTGGATTCAGTCTGTGAAATATTAATGTATTTTAAAATTTAATTTGTAAAAATATTTTCTATTTTCACATTTAGTGACGTTGCCTCGTTACGATACAGTCATTACATCTACATTATTGTTATCGCTTAGTAAAAAAGGATATTTTTACAATCATTGTTTGCACCATAATTCGTTCTGTCGTAGGCCTACTTACAGGAATGTCGACCATCATTGAAAGTTCAGTTTCCTATATTTCGGGTTTGCCAACCTGTAGGCTAAATAACTAAATAATTATACTGTAATATTACAAATTACCTATCAAGTGTGGGAAGTAAAACCACTGCCATTTTTGTATAGTACATACAATGTATATACAAAAATATATCAAAAAGGTAGTGTTTATATACATTATACCAAACAAATCACTGCATTTTAAATGAACTGAAATTTGTTTGAAACAATATTAAACAATAAATTCACACTTGTCGCCATTTTGCCCCTGATTGGAGCCACGGCCTGCTGTAGTCTCAATTAAATTATTTTCGGCATTTACCAAATATACATTGGTCAGACTACTAACGTCATTCAGTTGTTTATAATAAACGTAAATATTTCCAATAAAGATGTTAGTATTATTTATAATTTTGAAAACACCATCGTGCAACAAAATATATACAACACATGTTTGTGAAGTGTTTTGCAGAATCTCGGAAATTAAAAACCATGTTTTCACTCGGTTTTTAATAATTTCCTCGCTTTTGTAAAAACCACTTTGCAACTTCGCATAATAATTTACAATTGCGAAATGAATCTGCTTTTAATAAAATTATTTGTTGAACGTAGGGAAAAAGCTCCATGTCGATTTAGATATCAAATTACAACACGTATCCTCATGTTTAAATAATCGTAAGAACAGTTTTATTTTTAAAAAGTTACATTATGTTACAATTTCTGTTAACATGACGTGGTAGCCTTTCCTGTAAGTACGACAGAACGCATTATCGTGCAAAAAATGATTGTAACCTAATGGCATTACCATAATAATTTTGTAACAGATCAATTTCGCCATTTGTTAATCTGTTCCTTCCTCCGATTTTTTCAATTTTCTTATACGAGTATTCATTCTTTTGTGGACAAGGCCTATACACTCTAGCTTCTCTAATTTAGTGCAATTGTCATGTGGTTTACTTGGTATAACTGTATTGTAGCCTTTGCTGTGCCCATCCCCACGATATTTGATATATTTTAACTTCTCGAGTCACCTGACCTGTGAAATATACCAACTGCACCTTCAGCTTCCATGCCTCCACTGCTCCCCCCTTAATTGGCTGTGCAGTCATGTTGGACATCCTTCTTCTGTGGTATTTTACACTGTTTTTAAAGGCATTCCACATCAATTACCCTGCCTGTATCCACACTAGTGGCTGTAATATCACCATTGAGGGATGTGTGTCCTCGCTTCTGCCAACTTCCATCTATTGCCAATGCAATGTCCACATAACCCTCATTTTCTGCAATAGCCTCTTTTGCAGCTCCCTGCATAGTGTTGTCAGCCACTCTCTCAAGAGCACTTGTAATGATATTATTGAATTTACAATAATTCACCGATGGGTTTAGGTCGTTCAGAATTGAGCACAGAATTGTTCCTGCTTCTAAGCCACCTCCAATATTTCTCATGCCATAAACAAACCTCACATTTATTTAATCAATATTATCATTTTCTTTTGAGGTTTTGAAGCCATGTTCTTCTTTGCACTTAGAACATGCTAGAATTTATTTAGATGCTCAACCATTTCTTTTGTTTACATCCTCAAACAATGACACACAATCTTCTTCTTTACAATATTTACACACAACAAAACCTTTCAGTGCTGAAAGTTGTTCCATGTTCACCAAATGAAAACCTGAACTTATTTTATGGCTCAACTGCACTTCTACTATCTCAAAATGTTTGTGTTATATTGTTGTAAACTATAGCTTTTGTTCTGTACTTACCATCATTTTATATTTTAAAACGTTTTAAAACAATTTTTATAACATTATTAGACAATTTTAAAGTATTTATTTAAATACGCATATCGCAATATTATGAGACTGTTAGACTGTTGACGCTAACTGCTATTTTCTCCACAGAGTATATTACTTAGTCTTTGGTTTTTCTATCGCTTTTTTGGGTTATCGCTGGTTGGATCAGCGATAGGGAGTGATAAGTAAGTGTACACCCATTTTTAATAAACGTTTGGTAACTCACTATGATGTTTGTGGGTTATCATTCAATGATAACGTTATCGCTGCTACTTCTAACTGCTACCGTGTATTCGCAGTTCTTTTCAGTTTTGAGATAGTGTAAGTGCAGTTTTTCCTATTTTATTACTATTCTCACTATTTACACTAAATTCTGTACAATTATTATTTACAAAATATAACTTCCTTCTAGAAGCACTGGGTGGAGTTTCCCTATTTACATTCACACATCCACTTGTTGATGGGTTAGACATAACCTCATCCACTGTGGCACTACCACTACTATTTACAACACTAGGCCTATTTACATCACTCTGTTTTTTACACTGATTACTATTCTGTGCTTTTTTACTTGAGGTGAATATATTTCTATAAAACTTGCGTTTGCCAAACTTTTTATCCCTAGCCATGTTGGATAATATTAATAAACAAACATGTGCTCAGATAACGTGCGAAAATAAACAAAGGAAGCGGATGTTGCACTTGGCAGTTTTACCAATAGAAAGAGAAGAGTTTTCCCTGTAATTGGAGGGTGCATTCACAAATGTACCTCTTCAGTATGGTTCATAGAAACATTGTCTAAAAATGTTAAAAATGGGCGTGTCAACAAAGAACAAGAATTTTTAAATTTCAGATAAAGAGGTGTTAAAATGCATTTGACACGTTTAAATGAACATATCTGTACTCCCAAGTGTTCATAGTACTGAAATATATAAAAAATAAAAAAATCATAATTTTGTCAAAAATAGGCAAACGTGCTACCCTTAATATGACACTGAGAATGTAAAATGCATACGATTAGAGCTTTTTTTTATTGTCCTTCTTAGACGTGAAATCGATCTTGTTAGACTAGAGCTTATCATGCTCGCTTCTGGTTTTAAAGTTCACGGGAACAAACCCTGCTGGCGTTTATGGATTTTTTAGGACGTAAAAATCGTAAGTCTATGTTCCTTTGGAAAGGACTAAAAACCAGTGTCACATGTCTGGATTTAGGGCACGTAACATAACACGAAGCTTGTAAGGAAAGGTCTGGTTGGACCTTCCCTAGATTATAATTGCAGCACTAATTAGTTTAGCTTTTAAAGGGTGTCGTTGATTATTAATTATGACATAACACTGATTGAACGTATTGATTTGTTTAAACTTTTCTCCCGTGTGAGAGTTATCTTTTCTACGGCTAAAGTGTTCCTCCCACCCGTTGATCTCTCTTCCACCATTTCTAACGCTGAGAAATCACCATTTCTCTTCCAACATTGATGCTATTTGATATTCTGTTCTGAATTCCTTCTTTGTGTGGTTTCTCGCCAAGATTTTCCAATCAAGGGTGAGCCAACAATAACAATTAAACTGTTCAATGGCTAGGTTAGTTTTTGGGGACTTGAAAAACACAAACACCCCCACCAGCATCGTCATGGAATTCCTGTTGGGTGAAAATATTTCTTATGAACTAACTTACTACAGAACAGTGTTTCGCATACATATAACTCGGAGAATAATTATTTTAGGGCCCATATGTGTTCAGCTTAAGATATTTTTTGTGAAGTTAGAGATGGCAAGAGTCCCTGTGATGATAATAGGATGTATTTACAGAATTTAGCCTGTGTTAATTTTTTTCTTCAAATCATTCCTGTTTTTAATTATTGTTCCTCTATATTTGAATTCCTCCACTTCTTAAAAATTTCAAACATTTTTATTAACTGTCCATTTTATAATGTATTTCTAGTACGATCATATATTTTAGGCCTACTTGTTACACTGAGGCAATTCTGTAACTGTCCTTGTTTTTAATGTCTTTATTCTGTTTCTATTTATGATTTCGTCTCTTTATAATCTTTGGTTTCTGTATGTATATTATAGCTCCATTAAGACTGGGGAATGTGAGGTTATGTACTTTACCTCACAAGTGGATATAGGGCGAGGTGGCTCAAGCGGTAAGTTTTGGGATTCATATTTTGATATGTTCCGAATTCAAAACTCAGTACCGATAAACTTGAATTAGGTTGTTTATCAATCCTCAAGGCAAATTCAGGTTTGTAATGCAATTAGAAGTGCCTATTTCATAATATAATTAGGTCTACATTATATAAACAAACATACAAAGAAATAAATAGATGCATTTGACCGATACTAACTGCGAGCTAATTTCCAGTTGTACTATAAACAACTTCTGTAAGTTATTACTCCGCCTACTCGGTTGAGGGAACTGTGTTGCTATTTTTACTCACCATATGAACAAATTGTGGACTGAAATGTTATCGATAGAAACGTTGTTCCTAGGCAACATCGTACTTTACAGGAAATAAGAGTAGATAGAATAATTACGAACTACAATTTATTATTTATTTATGACAAAACAATTTTATGAGCATATAAAATCAGACGTTTAGGCCTACGATTTTTCCATTATGTCGATTGGTAAACTTTATGTATAATTCCATTATGAGCAGAATATATGCTCCATGCTAACTCACCTGTAAATTCTGTTACTTTCACATTCTGAAAGGCTAATGTGGGATATTCCTCACTAAACTCTTTGAAAATATTCAAAATAGTTTGTTCCTCTCAGCTTTTCTAGAGCTTTCGTTTCCAATATTTTACGAATATTTGAGAAGTTGCCATTTTGAAACAACATAAATTCCAACGTATTCCGAATTTTAGATGCGTCGCAATTAAACAATAGGTCTATATACTTAACCTATTAAAATTGTAATTATATATTTTAAGAAGCTCCTAAAAAACTTACCTAGGGACATGCTAGATATTATATCATATTTGAAGAGAAAATTTATACGCTCAGACCGGGACTTGAACCGGGTCCCTTGGTTCTCTAGACCAAGTGCTCTACCTGAGGGAGTTCAAGTCCCGATCTGAGCGTATCATGTTTCTCTTCAAATATGATTTATGCATCATTGAGATGAATGAAATTAATAATAAAATCATAGATGTTATATATTTTAATTGTATTTATTTAGTGTTAGAGAGGGAACTACATTTACTTGCTCGCTCAAAAGTAAAATCGTCATTCGACCAATTAAATGCAGTCATGTATCTGCTTTGTTTACATCACAACTGGAACCATCAGGGATTTCATGACCTTGACGATAGTGGGAGTGTTTCGAGCTAAATCAGAAGTACCGTGGCAGGGCTAACTTTACTGGACAAATCTGAGCGAGAAACAAAATAATTAATTAACCTCGAAGAACGTGTCAAACTGCATCAATGCCGGGGGCGAAAATTTCACTTTCCAACGAAAGATGGCAGAAGAGAGATCAATGGGCAGGAGGAAAATTTTAGCCGAAGAGAATATAATCTTCTAACGGATATAACCTTAAATAAAACCTAGCGTTCCAAGTTGGAGTTTGGATGTTTAAACCCACTCCCAAATATTCCAACAAAAGAAGCCAGACTGTGTATTGTCGCGTAAAACATAGTTTAGAAACTTAAAATATTTATTCAGCGTAATGTTATATCTATTTAACGACGCTATTTAACATCTAAGATCATAAGTGCATAATTCAAATCTGCGCTATAAAGGATCAACATATTTTGCTCCGAGTTATATTTCTTCAAACGTGAGGTTCTTTTACGTTCCGTAAATATATTTACAGTACCGAAGTGTTCGGTGACTTTCCGACGGAACCAGTACTCAGTATTTTTACGCCTTGTAAATCGACAGACTCGGTGAGTTTGAACTCGGGACCCTGGAGACCAGATGGACGCATGGTCCACCAAGATTGTCTACGACGTTGAAGAAAAACATGGAAACAAAGAACAAAGAGAATATATTTGTTCTATTTGCATGTATATTACAAACTAACTAACTAACTAACTCACTGGGATTATCGAACCCGTAGGCTCATGGCCTCACGGATATAAGCACTCCATACATCCCTATCCTGATCTAATGCTTTCTTACCATTCCCTATAAAATTAAGCTGTGTACTCACAAGTCATTATTTAACTATTTTTATTTTAAAATATTTATATATTTAATGTAAACGACGATGTTTGAAAACAAATGTGAAACGATTAGTACGCTTCATTTGCTTCTTTTGTTCGATCACTGCAACCAGATCATAGTGTTATTTATTGCCAAAAGATCGCAATATTGTAAGAATGCACCCTAGTGGAGAAATTTACAATCAACGTTGTAGGTATTAATTAATTTGTGATGCCCTATGATGTAAATATGTCAATTATATTCTCCTGCGTCATTTGCTGGAAAATAATTCGTTTAAGAAAGTGCAAACAGTAGTTTATTATTTTTTTGGTGGTATAATCAATTGTTTCAAATGATTTACATTATCTCTCGTATGCGCTACGTGTTGACATTCATGCACTATGTATACAATCTGGTAGCCGTACTCCTTGGAGAGTCAGTCACTACAAAATGATGCTATGACCTATTCAGAATGTTAAAAAGGAGGTGCTTTCTTTATTATGATAAACTTTAGTTGGTAAATTGTAGGCGAAACACGACTGTGATTGGTTGTAAATAAAAAATCATTGTAACGTGATTGGTCATTGACTCCCATTTGGGACATGAGTTAAATAGTCAATTAATAAGAAGCCATTTAGATATAATAAGAAAGCATTACGTAAATATGAAGACACTTTATATGAACCATGAAATAGTAAAAGAAAGATAAATGAACTACTACACATTTCCCGTTCACTTGAACATAGGCTAATTTAGGGAAAAAAATCCACTTTTGGCTACTAGCTGTCTCTCTATTTATTATTCTCTTCACCCATTAACCTATTTTGTATTTCATTTCTATCTCTATTCAACTTATCCATAACGTTCTATACAATTCACACTATATCCTACGTATTTTAAATACAACTCTAACCTTGTTTTCAGCGAGATTCGAACCTTGGCCTTCTGATCTAGAACCACTCCTTAAAGGTCTTGGCTAATTAGCAACGTTGGGAAACTAATATTTTTATTAGCTTTATATGTTATGGTTCTATTTTCGGAAAATTAAAAATATATTAGAATTTTTTCCACTAAATATAAATTATTCCTCGTATTGAAAAATGACTAAATATAAAATAGCAAATAAAGACCAGAAATGTACATAAATACGTGACGTAACTATTACGGGATTCACATTGTTCGTCGTCGATATTCATATTTTTATTTATAAAGGAGAAAGAACAAATTTTAAAGTTTATTTTCTAAATGAAGAAATATAAAAGTCTGACTGATATGTGACCTATCTTATACAGAAATAATTAATGTGATGTTAGTGTGAGTTATTACAGTTTTTTCGACCAATGTTTGTTAATATGAAGAAATCCTCATACTATTTGAATGATTTGTGGAATATTAAAAACTTACCAGAAATCTGGATATTACTAGTAAATCAACGCTACACAAAAATAACTAAGGTTTATGTGAATTTACATTTGTTAGCTTTTGTAATTCAAGACAGACGTGTTTAAATGTGATATGTAACTTAAATGTTACTATTTTTACACGCTTTATATTAGCTTGACCTGTATCTATCTATCTATCTATCTATCTATCTATCTATCTATCTATCTATCTATGTAACGGAATCTTTCAACGCGATTTTCACCCACTTAAAATCATTGGATCGACTTGAAACTTTGTATAATTGTAGAGGACCCGTGCCAATACAATAATTTCATATTTATTACATAGGAATTGTGTCGATGTGTGTTAACTAATATCTGATAAAGTCCTATTATGAAGTACATGGTTCAAAATTAGGATAGTTTTTGTATTTTGAAACCTATATGAAAGGGTTCTTCGCCCGCCTTAACTCCCAAATTCCTCAGCAAACCGCAAGAATCCGTGTGTAAATATTAAGTAAAATCGAAATATACCAAACCTCATCGCGCCATGTTCAAAATGACTAAAACAACAAAAACAGTGACAATCGTTCGTTACAACGAACGTTAAATATCGTTCACTAGGGGTCAATTTCACCAACAGAGGTAACTGTATTACGCCAGTTTTCCCCGTGTATAATGCATAACTTAAACTGGCGTAATACAGTTACCTCTGTTGGTGAAACCGACCCTAGGTAGTTCAAATAAACGGATTCTTATGTCGTCTATGCAACATTTATGCATAATTACCAAGTATTTGCCTCCCTTGAGACTGAATGACCTTGATATTGGTGGGAAATTTCTGTTTTTCAAGACCAGAAGTAACATAGCTATTAACAGCCCCCCCCCCCGCTTGCTGGACAAACAAACTTAGGACGAGAACCATACAATGAAGCAATAATTATTCACGGCGGAGGTTAAATGTTTCTTTCCAATATCAGAAATGTTGGGAAAGAGATCAGCAGGTAGGAGAAACATGTTAGCAGGTGTCATTTCTACACAACAAAATATTAAACAAGTACTTACTGATCCTCCAAGTTGGGGGTTGAATGTTAGGCCAGTCTCCGTAAACATTTCCTACAAAAGAAACACAAATATTATGTATAGACGGGAAAAACATAGTTGAGAAGGCCAAATTATAAAATCAGTATTTAATACACAAGTGATCTTCTTGGTGATATAATATTAAAATATATATGTAGTCAATATGCCCATTTCACCAATTAATGTTTTAAAAATGGTCAACAAGTTTCTACAGCCAAGCTGTCATTTCTCAAGACCAGATATTGACTGGTCAATATCTGGTCTTGAGAATGACAGCTTGGCTGTAGAAACTTGTTGACCATTTTAAAACATTAATTGGTGAAATGGGCATATTGACTACATATATATTTTTATAAAATCAGTGTTATGATATTATTTCCATTTTATGATAAACTTACTTCTTACCAGCCAAGATAATTAGCATCTCAATTCAAATCCGAGCGATAAAGGACCAAGAATGCTCAAAAGTCTCGTTTTTCAAACCTGAGGTTCTTTTACGTGCCTTAAATCTAGACAGGGAACCAAATTATTTAGTTCCCTTCAGAAGGAACCCAGTCTAAGGATTTTTGGGCCCAGAAAATTCACACTCGGCTGCCCGTGTATAACCCATGCATTTTAAATCCAGAGCAAGTATGTTAACCACTATTCCACCAGCACTAATGATGGATATATATATATATATATATATATAGAGATAGAGAGAGAGAGAGAGAGAGAGAGAGGGCAGGAGAAAGAGACAGAGAGAGAGAGAGGGAGGGAGAAAGAGACAGAGAGAGAGAGAAGAAAATAATAGTGCTCTAATTGTATGCGTATTACATGTATTTTTTTCAAATTATTATCTAATATTACAACAATGCCACTTTTTTAAAGTTAAATTTGCCATTATGAATATTTAAACGGATAAAACTACGTATAATCTATGTGTAATGACGTAGCGCATTATTGAGCCACAGCCTCACCTTTGTATGGAGTTACTGTTCCAAGTTAATTTTTAGTTACCTTATTTGCTCATAGATGTCATGGATGGCATGTGGTCTACACACCGACCCAATGAGACATCTGACAGGCAACAAATGTATTACTAGGATGTTGAGGTCGGTAAATTTTGCTTAGAGGTCTCTTTATTCAGGCTTAAGGATATTTTACGAGGTTGAAAAATATTCAGACGGGACCTGCGATTAAGAATCTCTCCTGCAGGAATTGCTCCTTAGATTGTCCATCTTAAATAAATTCATCGACCCCGACCGGGTTTGAACAAGGGCCCCTCGGAACCACAGGCAACGAGCATAACCACTAGTCCACCTCATCAAAAATATATATAATTTATAGATAGATAATCGGTTGATTAATGTCTGTGACATCGTCCGATTCCTAATAGCCAATTTTGTCGGTCCATCCAATCTCCTGGTTGTAGATGTTTTTCCTTCATATATAAACATATTCCCTGACTCCAGGAGGTTTTAGGTCTTCCTCTGCTACGTTTTCCCTCAGGTTTCCATTCCAAAACAGATTTTGGTAGCCGATCCTCTTCCATTCGCTGGACATGTCCGTACCGTCTTAATTGCTGAGTTTTAATATAATCTAAAATAGTGTCTTCAATCTTCATTTTCTCCCTTATAACTGAGTTTCTATTTTTTTTCTCTTCTTGAACTTCTTGCGGCGCTTCGTACAAAATCCATTTCCGTTGCCAAAAGGTACTTATTTGTTTTTGTTGTTAATGGCCAAAGTTCTGTTCCATAAGTAATGATGCTTTTAACAATTGTATGATATATTTTCATTTTATTTTTATTACTTATATTTTTATCCCACAATATTCCATTGAGGCAAGCAATTGCAAATTTTCCTTTATTATTTCTATTTTTTATTTCCTCTTCATAACTCCCATTTTTATTTATTTTAATTCCTAAATATGTGATCTCACTACAAGATTTTATTGTTTTTCCAGTCTCCAAAATTAAATTTTGTTCTGGTTCAATAATTGATAAATATTTTGTTTTTTTCATGTTTAAATTTAAACCCCATTTTTCATATTCTTCTATTACTTTTCTAGTCATATATTCTAAATCTTCATAATCTTGTGCAATCAACAATTGACCATCTGCAAAATGTAAGTTGTAAAAAGTTTTGTTGTTTGAAATAGGAATTCCCATGCTTGAACATTTTCTCCTCCAATTCTTTAATATTTCATGTACATATATTTTAAACAGAGTCGGTGATAGACAACAACATTGTCGAAGACCTTTAGTTATCATAAAACCGTGTGACAATTTACTGTCAATTTTAATTTTAGACATGCTATTGTCATACATTTTGTATATCTTTAATTATTATAGTTTTAATTCTCATACGTCTTAAAGCAATCCATAGTTTCTCTATAGGGACATTGTCGTATGCTTTCTCTAGATCTACAAATAGTAGGTGCAAAGGTTGTCCATATTGCATTTTCTTTTCTATTACCTGAGTAATGCAAAATAAATTGTCGGTTGTGGAACGACCTGCTCTAAATCCTGACTGTTCTTCTAATTCCATATCACTATAGTTTTTTTCCAAATAATATTTTAGTATACGTCCATAGAGTCTACTCATAGTACTTGTCACTGCTATCCCTCTATAATTTTCACATTGGTCTTTTTTTCCTTTTCTATGGATAGTCGATATGTATCCTAGTTTCCATTCTTCAGGAACTTTTTCACCATTTATAAATTTTGTAAATAATTTTCTCAGTCGTTCAAATAAATGGTCGGATCCATGTTTTAATAGTTCTGCTGGAATTCCTCCTGGACCATTAGCTCTTATTTTTTTAATGATTGAACATTCATTTTAATATCCTCTATGTCCAATTGTATATGTTCATCTTCATTTATTTCTGGAATATTTTGAACGTTATCTAAATTAAATACCCTGTTTACTGATAGTAACGTTTTAAAATAATTTTCCCATTCAGTCATAGGTATTGTTTGTACATTTGTTTGTCCACTTATTTTATTTCTCTATTTTTTTTAATTCTCCAAGATTCAGAACTTCGTTTTCCTCCAATACATGTTTGAATTTTTAAACAATTTTGTTCCCAGCTCTGATTTTTGGCTTCCGTAATTTTCTTCCTAACTCTTGCTTGAGCTTCTTTATATTGTATTTTATATATATATATATATATATATATATATATATATATATATATATATAGTGAAAAGTATTAATCAGGCGGCAAAAGAAGCTTCAGGAGAAGCATAGAGAAATAAATAAATTCAAGTATTTTTGGAATGAAGACTTAGCAAAAGAAATAATAAACAAAAAAAGAAAAATATTTAATGTGGTTGAATACCAAAGATATAATTTATAACCACTTAAATTTATTGTGGGATATTTCCCCTAAGTACAATTAACACATTTATTAAAACAAGATTGATTTAATAAAAATTTACATTCTGCACCTTGTTGCATAGCGACAACACGAATGACGACACAATAACTGTAACATTACCAAGCAACGTCATTGAATATGAAAAAGAAAATTATGGTTTTAAGTTATATTATTTAAATATTAATATTTTACAGATTGGATTCAAAATTGTTTAACCTGTGTAGCTGAGATTTACAGACAATTATCCCCCCCTCAGGTAAATATTAAATTCATTTTCAAATATCTCCTTTACTATCGTTTAAATGCCCGTTATTATGATATATCGCATGCATATAAGGTATGTTAATTGAAATTATAACAGATTTTATTCTCAAATTAGAAATATTCTATTTTATATAATTTCACAACATATTATGTTGTTTATAGCTGGTTTCCTCGACCTGGAGCCGCGATATTTTAGAGTTACCATAAATCCTCATGATGCTGACTGGGTATCGGTCCCAAACTGGGCAAAATTGTATAAGAAAAATGTTCCTCATAGCGAATCAAACTTCATACATAAGGACTTTATTAAACTAAAAGTAAGATACGTACAATGTTATTTACAAATATGGGTCGCACGGGCAGTAAGCCGTACGTGCTGTTTGACAGTCCGTTACAATAAGTTGATGTTTAAAAACAAAAAAGAAAAGAAAACACAATAATATTACAATTAGATATCAATACAATTACATTTTACATTAACTTAGTTATGTAAAATTATTAAGAATTAATGGAATTGCAATTTGTTAACATATTTATTTATTCCTGAATAAGTGGTGTTCTTCTTATTTTCCGTGTTTTGTCCAGAAATCTACCCAAGTTCATCCATTTTTCTGGGTTTACCAGTAACTCGTAGCATGCCAATCTTCCACGATTTGAATTTAGAAATATTTCCGGTAATAACTGACTCCATATTCTAAATCTTTACATTTTCCTAATGTATGTATCTCGTCTTTAAAGCTCCCGTACATTGGACATATTCGCATATCGTGATCGTCGCTAATTTTTAAACATTTCCATGCCCCTAACCTGAACCAAGCAAGCCCTGATCTCTCTTTAAATCCTAGATTGAGTATATAAGATTCTTTTCCCCAAACTTGTTTTAGGTCTCTTTGTAAAAACAGTGATCGTTTTCCCGCACATTCGGCCAAAATATTTTGTCGGTTTATATCTAAGTACCTCCTTCTAATTATTCTCCACACATTCTTGCGATTTTCAGTCCCTTTTCCCATATCCAACCCATCCCAATCTTTTGGAGTTCTCTCTTAACCTCGTCTGCCCAGAATTTCCCATTTGCGTTCCTAATTTGGTGGTCGTATGCTCTGAGCATTGTTTGTTGACCTTGGATTAGCCGCAACCAGTATTTGAGTACACGAATTTTGCAGTTTATGTCGTCCTGAAATTACCCAAATTCATATAAAATTCCACAGTTAGAAACGGCCTGTAATATATTTCAGAAAATGGTTATTACCTTATTTAGTATTTCCGTTCTTTGAAAACCCCAAATCTAACTACCATAGTGCATTACTGGCCTCACCATCGCTCCATACATTTTTTCTAACGTACTAACTGGAATATCGGGCACTCTACCCAGAATACTGAGAATACTATTAATTTGTCCCCTCCCTTTGAATAATGCTATATCAATATGTTTCTTCCAATTTCCGTTCATTTTCAACGTCGTACCAAGATATTCAAAATGTTTCGCGTTTTGAAGTGTTTGATCTCTGTATTTCCATTCCTCTGCTCTACCATAAACTGTCCCATTTTTGAACGTCATTGTTTTTATCTTACTAATATTTACAGTCAGTCCCCAATTCCTACAGTATATTTCCAGTAGGTCAAGACCTCTTTGCAATCCCTTGATTGTCTTGGAACAGATAATTAAATCATCTGCATACAACAGAACTGGGACTTTAACATTTCTTATCTCCGGAGCCTCAATTTCTCCTTCTAGCATTACGTCTACAATATCATCAACGAATAGATTAAATAGCATTGGTGAGAAAATGCAACCTTGTCTCACTCCCCGATTGGCTCCACTGCTCTCTGTGATGTGCCCTTGGTCTACTTTTATACAAAATTTAACATATATATATAAATTTACATAAAGGCATGTATCATTTTATGTGACAATCCTTTCCGATTTAATGTTTCCCACAGTGCACTTCGGTCCACAGTATCAAATGTCATCTTAAAATCAACGAATGCACTAAATAATTTACCCCTCTTGTTTTTCAGATAATCATCAATTAATGCTCTCAGAACGAATACGATGTCCACTGTGGAGTACCCTTCTCTAAAACCTGCCTGGTATTCTAAAATCCTATTGTTCACTTTAGCCCATTGTCTCATCCGTTCGTAACGTACTTTACAATATATTTTTCCAAACACTGACAAGAGGCAAATTCCCCTATAACTTTCTGGTTTATGAGAGCCACCTTTCCCTTGTATAGCGGTTGGATTACACCTGTCGCCCAGGCTTCCGGATAATTTCCTCCATTAAATAGCTTGTTGAACGCAGTTTTCAAAACTTCTAATAATTTACTCGTATTTGATGGTATATTTTTCAAGAATTCTCCTGGTAATCTGTCACTTCCAGGTGCTCTACCGTTTTTTAAACTTTTAATGGAAGAAATCACTTTATTTTTCGACATGTCCTGATCTAGCAATAGTATATATATTGCGTCGGGGATCTCCACTATATTTCCTTGATTATATCTTAACCACTCACCCCCCAGCACCCGATCAAAGTTTTTTCCGTTCCCCGGGCGATATTCTTGTCCGATTTATGTTCTTTACTTTGAGTTCTCTTATCGCTTTCCACATTTCCGTACTGTTCCCACTTTCAGTCACTAACCTTCCGTGTCTCCGCGCCAAGGCATGGTGCTTCATCCCTTTCCATATATATATATATATATATATATATATATATATATATATATATATATTACTAATTATATGAAAATTTCCGGGTCAATTATTTTCTTTTGTCTCACAGTGGGGTATTTGACCGATTTAGGCGGCAAAAATTCGATATTCTGAAATGTATTCTAGACAGGAAAAGAATAGCACATGTCAGAGCTGAATAATCAGGCGATAATACATTGTTAAGTTAGGTGTAAATGGTCATTTTTCAGATTTATTTATGGATGTTCTGTAATTTTCATAATTTATAGTTGGGAATGTCTAAGTTTCATTTTCGTCTTGTTCTTCTTGCAAGGATTGAACTTTTTTGGTTCGTTCCGGCTTCAAGTCTTATAGCTGCTGTGTCCATATTTTTCATTGGCGTCTCCGACCTCTTCCTCATCCTCTTGGTTGATAGTTCAGACTTTTGCTAGGCAATCTGTTGGTATCCATTTTGCAGACATGTTCATACCATTTACTCCTGTACTCTTATATATTTTATCTGTCAAACTGCATATTTGGATAGTTCTTTACGGTAACTTCACTTCGATATTTATCCATTAAAGTGTATCCTGCCAAAAATCGTAAATATTTCATTTCTGCTGCTAAGTTTCATTTTAAAAGCAAAATTATCTCGAAATTCGGGTATACACGTTTTTGCACCGTAACCTACTTCTATATATATTTAGTGTTTCATCAAAATATATTCTTCAATTTACTTTTAATGGTGAAATATTTTAATATAGTCTTATAATAAAATGCAATATACAGATCAGTCATGGACGGAAGTATAAACAAGGCAGAATTCTTATTCTAATTTGAGTAATTAGAAATACGAACACTTGACGTTTGTTAAAAATAGCATGCCTTAATATTTGAACGGACATGACCAACATTTTGGAAAGTATTGGCCTACTATGATGGGTTTAGATACCTCTAGCACCAATAGGGATATGACATGTAAAAACAATGTAATACGACCGATGCTAGTGTCGAAACCGATTAAATTTAAGCCCAACTTTTTACGTAAAGTGTCCCTAAGAGGGAGCGAGATGGGAACAAAAATAAAAAAATAAAAACGGGCCGAGATTAGTGTCGAATCCATGGTCTTTGTAGTCGATAAGTTGATTATTTACTCCCGGTAACATTTAATCCGAACTTTTGACATCTGGTCTTCCTTGGAGGTTAAGGGTGACAAGGGGACAAAAAATAGAAAGTAAAACATTAGCGAGATTAGTTTCGAATCTATAAGTGTCCCAGTCGGTAGACAGATAGGTTACATCCAGATGACATTTAAACTCTAACTCCACAGGGATTTAAAAAATAATCGAAAATCACGGACTTTTTTTCAAAACCGTATTTCGGTGTTGCTGAGAATAATGGTGATAATTCTATACATAAAGTTCACGTTTAGCAGAAGAGGAGTGAGAAGGGTGGAAAGTAAGCTTGATGGCAACATGGAAATACGGATAAATAATAAATGAGACTTGCTATATTTGTGTGTGTGTGTTGTGTGTGTGTGTGTGTGTGTGTGTGTGTGTGTGGATAAAGGAATATAAATTATATTATTCGTTAATTCATGTACACAATCACGTCATATACATCAAATTCTTTTACGAGCCTAAAAATCTTCAGACTCGGATCCCATGGCTTAGAGTCCCTCCTGAGGGACTTCCCCTTTACATTTTTCCATCCTAAAAATCCGTCGACCACGGTCTGGTTTGAAGCTACGACCTATGGACTAGATGTAAGTAACGTAACCACTAGAGCAACACGGCCGACATGACGTTATGTAGTTCACATTAATTTACTAGGTTTATAGTTCACTTGATTGACAATTACCAACTAAACGAAACATCAAACCGATTTAGGGTTATTTATGCTGTAAGGTAGGCAACAGCCTTATGGACAGTCGAGGGCATTATTAATCCAAATTGTGTATAAGTCGAAGGTGCAATAGGGTTTTAAAAATTGTTTCTGGCCAGAACTTTGAAAGAACCAAAAATGGGGATCGAGACCTCTCAATTATCATTACCTCCCAAATGTCTTATAATAGTCTACTTTTTCTACTTACTTATACAATTATTTATATATACTAACGGACCCGGCAAACGTTGTCCCCTCGGAACGTTCAACTCTCGTGTCATGGCCGGACAATGAAAATATAAGTTATGTTTTATCCTAAAATTTACTAATTAATAAGTTGGCAAGAAAACTCCTCACTCTCATCTGTTATAGCTCAAGAAGCTTGCATTATAACGTCACATTGTAGTCCCGCGGAATATGTGGGTAATGCATATTTCTACACATTTGATATAAAACAAATCCTATAACCCAATCGCAGCGCCATCTACCGGGTCCGCTTTATAAAAAAATAATAAAATTCGGTCCAGTTGTTTAGGCAGTTTTTCATTTCGGATTTCAAATAAATCTCCACTTCTAATTGTCTGATTTCGCTCCTTTTTGGATAACACCTACCTCGGTTTATTTTAATAGGATATCCTGAGTTTCGGTGTGAAACATCGAAAATTGTGACCACTAGAGCGATGTTTATATTTTTATTTCAAGTGAACTCCTTCACTCAATGGTTTTGTAGGGTCCAGTTGTGATTGTAAACCACCAGGAACCCAAGCAGACACACACAAAACATTTAATCAAAATCGGTCCAGTCGTTAAGGCAGTTTTTAATTTCGGATTTCAAGTAAACCTCCAATTCTTAGATTGATTATGCATATTTTGTATCATATTTAGTTATTTTTACAGCATATTTTGTGGCATATTTAGCTATTTTTTACGGCATAAATGCATACATATTCTTCATGTTTTTAGGGCATGAACTTCCGTTCCCTGTTAATAAGTTTAGATTCAGTGTACACCCTTAGACAAAAAAAAAGAAAATAGTCATCCGCTGATTCAATCAATCGATCGGGGCAGAAGCCGTATTCACATCAACACATTTTAAAGCGGGTTGTTTGCAGCGCACACAAATCAACATTAAAGAGAGATTTTGGCTTTGTATGTATCCGTGGTGGAGAGGTTCAATAGACATCGTCTGCGTTCATAACCTCACGGGTTCGTTTCCCGTTGTAATGTTTTTTGTCTGAATGTTAGAATAGCATTTCGCCTGTAATGTAGTTACATATTTAATTTTATATTTGCGTTTTATGGCTTTAATGCACACACAAAAACATAATTTAAAACCTTCTTCTAGTGAGTAAATGAGGGAAGAAAATAATATCTTCTAAAATGGAAACTTTAACAAAAACAAAATCAATATCGGGTGTATGAATCCTCAGCATCTATTGCCGCCCTCAATCTGCGGGGCATAGATTCAATCAAAGTTCTACAGGCACGTGGACGATCGGCGAGAGCATCCCAGGCGTCTTGAATTTGTGCCCATAAGCCATCTTTCGTCTTTCGTGCATCTGCAGGACAATTCATCTCTATTTTCATCTTAGCCCACACATTTTCGATTGGATTCAAATCTGGTGAACAGCGAAATTTGATTTGCCTTCTCCCTTAAAAATTAAATCAAATTTCGCTAAACACATTTCAGAAAGGGGCCACTGTTTCAACAATATCGATAATAAAATGTGAATTATACACAGGGAAAACAACAGACACAAAATTAACATTTTAGAAGAAATCGAAATCATCAAGAAGGCCAAAAATACAAACATTCTCAACGAAAATATGCCTAATTAGCAAACCCCTCTACAAGACATACAATTAATTCAATACTACTACAACTCCAGAAGATGAAGCACGCATCGAATAGCCTAGAGTGAAATCTCCGATAATTTTAAATAGTTGAGGAAGACGGTAGTATACAAGGTAATATATATATATATATATATATATATATATATAATTTAACACTGTTATAACCTTAACGGTATAAAAACAATTATGACCTTAAAAAGTATAGATTAATTCAAATGTCGAAATAAAATGTATTTAATTCATAAAACGTTTTAATACAAATATCACGAAAAAACTGCGTAATTGAAGAACCGAATCTGCGATCTTCATTAAGAGAAAAAGTGACCGCATGCTTTACCACTGACTAATCAGGACACGTACAAGAGTCTTCAGTTCATGCCACATAACACAGTAGTTCAGGGACTGCACAATTATGACTAGTTTCCTAGTTCGAACCCAGCGCTGTGCCGAGTATGACTTAGAAGAAATGTGCGTTCAACAGATGAACTATTTTTTTATCGAAGGGTGTACACAATATTTTGGAAACGCAATTCTTCCAAGTGAATTTTATACCAAGGTTCTCTATATTTCGTATTTCTAATTCATAACAGTTTTTATTCTTTGTTTTACAGACGATAATTATTTTGCTAAAAATGTAGACAGAGTTAATTTATCCAACAACGCTATGAAGTTATGTAATAAATTTGGTGTGAAAACAAGACAGCAAATTAAGAACTCATAATATTTGAGTTCAGAACAGCAAATCACGCTGCTTGCTTTGTCCAGTAAATGGATTCGAGTGACTAGTCCTTCCTGATTCTCGATGGGGGATAATTGTAGGAATCACCGAGTGTTACTGGAAAACTTCTACGTAATTGTATTACTGTTCTATCTATCTATCTTCGCGTTTTTACAGCTGCTGCCGTCTTCCTGTGCCAAACCTCCAAAGCCTACGGTCCTGGGCATCTTCGATGCTTAGCACTCTAGCTTGCATTACTGTCTTCATGGTTTGCTTCCATGTTAACCCTGGTCTTCTTCTTTTCTTCTTTCTGTTCGGATGCCATTCATATAGTTGCTTCGGCCATCGCTCATCTTCCATTCTTAAAACATGTCCTAACCACTTTAATTCCTTCTCCTCAATTCTTTCAATTATGCTTTCTTCTGCTTCCATTATGTTTCTAATTTCCTTATTTGTGACATGTTCTAATTTAGACTTTCTGGCACTTCTCCGTAAATAATCCATTTCTAGAGCTATTAGCCTATTCTTGTAGTACTTATTGATTGTCCATACCTCACTTCCATACATTGCAACAGATTCCACCAATGTTTTACCAATATATTTTTTGTGTCTTTCCAAATATGCTTATCCCACCATATGGAATTTAACAATGATATTATTTTGCTACTCAATTGAATTCTATATTTTATGTTCTCTTTGCCTATACCTTCGATGTTATCCATAATCATCCCCAAATATTTAGTGTATTACTGTTATTAACTTATCGAAAAATTTACAGTTTAGTGAACCATATTATTGTATTTTTATAAAGTTCAATTACACTTCTGATTGAAATCATGTACAACAACAAGAAATTAATTTTCATTATGTAATTATCATAAGTAATGCCACGAGTGATTTCCAAATTATCGATAAATTCACGACTTACAAAGTGAGGAGTGAATTTATCTAGAGAATTTGGAAATCAAGAGTGGCATTTGTTAGGACCATTTAACGAATAAAATTAAGCTGTATACACACAAATAATTATTTAACTATAATTATTTTTAAATATTTATATATTTAATGTAAACGACGATGTTTGAAAACAAATGTATAACGATTGGTACGCTTCATTTGCTTCTTTTGTTCATCACTGCTACTAGATCAGAACATTATTTACTGCCAAAAGATCGCATTGTTGTAAGAATGCGCCCTAGTGGAGAACTTTATAACCAACGTTTTAGGTATTAATTAATTTCTGATGTCCTATGATGTTAATATGTCAATTATATTTTTCTGCGTCATTTCTTGGAAAATAATTCGTTTAAGAAAGTGCAAACAGTGGTTTTTTTTGTGGTATAATCAATTGTTACAAATGTTTTTATATTATCTCTCGTATGCGCTTTGTGTTGACATTCATGCACTATATATATACAATCTGTTAGCCGTATTTGTTAGAGAATCAGTCATTGCAAAATAATGCTATGACCTATTCAGAGTGTTAATAAAGAGGTTCTTTGTTTATTATGATAAACTTTAGTTGGTAAATTTTAGGCGAAACACGATTGTGATTGGTTGTAAATAAAAATTCATTGAAATGTGTTTGGTCATTTACTCCCATTTGGGGCGTGAGTTAAATAGTTACAGTGAAGAACTTTATATTTACTAATCAATTCAGTTGGTGTTTACTTGGTGAAAATCTATATTTATTAATTAAATAAAAATAAAACTTAGTTTTATATTTATTTTTTAGAATTTCATATGAAAATCGAATAAAACTAAGTTTTATTTTTAATTAATTAATTTATATTTAGTGTTATGGAATATGCAGCTTAGTTTGTACATTATGCCATATAGAAAGAATCCGTTTAGGAACTAGTATTGGCATAAATAATAACTTAATTGCACTATCGCGCCAGTAGATTCATGACCATGCTGACATAAGCTCTCCATACATTCTTACCCTAATCTAATATTTCCCAATCGTATCTTGTACAATTTAATGTAATCAATGTTAATATTATTCTCCCATCTCATTATTTACCTGCATACTGAGGTTTTTCTCAAGTTTCCATACACCTCTTTCATTCCCCATTCGTGCCATATGTCCTGACCATCGCAGTCTATGGCACTTAACTTTTCTTATTATAGCTGACTTCCTATAAAGGTCATCTAGCTCACTAATAAGTAATCTTCTCCATTCACCTGTCTGTTCATCTCTTTTTGGTTCAAAAATTGTCCTATGAACTTTATTCTCAAATACTCGTAACCTCCTTTCCTCCCTTAAAGTAAGACTACATGTTTCGCATCCATATAATATAACTTGGACGACAACAGCTTTACATACTTTCAGTTTATTATTTTAACATCATAAGTTTCATTTTTTTTAATTACTTTTGTTCTGATGTGATCTGTCCCAACAGAGCCATATCTTTTTGTATTTTGTGTACAAATTTGTTCAGTATGAATGCGCGCGCGCGCCTGTGTGTGTGTGAATTATATGTTTCATCTTAATGTTGTGTTGTCTCGGAGGAGGCCTTGACATAGAGCTGATCACTCCTTCGGAGAGGCTCTCAGTGTTGTATGGAGAAATAATTATGTACGTTAAAACATGTAAAATTTAATCATTCTTTTGATCCAAGTTTTGAAATTTTACATGTTTGTGATAAGGGAAAGAAGTTAGACCTTTTGGAGACTGTAGAAATAAATAAATTGAAAAGTAGTAATAAATAATAAACTGTTAAATTCTCAACTTGATTTCAATGAATCGCCTTTGTTAAATTAAAAAACTTCAAATAGATTATTGTTGTATTGTTGCTTAGATCAGTTGGAACACAATTCATAATTTGTTAACATGTCTGAAGAAGGTACAGTGTACCGAAACAGCTGTCACTGAATTATATCTTAATAAATATTAAAATCAAATAAAAGTATGTTTTATTTTACTTAATATCATTTAAATTATGCATTGGAAACACTGCCAACATATTACAGAGCTGGCAACATAAATCACTGTAACCAATGAACGAACTCTGGACCCTCGTCCTTTTTGTATACTCACATTGACACGCTAATCTTTCTTCCTCAGTACATGCTTCAAAACATCAGCTCTACAATTTTACCATCATCGTTTTTACCTTGTTTAAGCCTAACATTAAATTCTACTTATATTAACACACCGAAAGATGTCTCCACTTAAATTTTTTCCCTTCTGGTCTTCAAAATTGTGCTCGTAATGAAATTGTACAGGCAAATAAAGATTTTAAATTGACATCATGAAAAGAACATAAACTTCTAATTAGGTAGGCGCACGCACGCACGCACATACATATATGACATAAGAAAAATAAGTGCCTGGACGGTATTTGAACCCGGACCTATGGATTGGTTTTCCAGTGCGCTATCACTTACGCTATCAAGCAAATCTAGTACGAATATTTATTTTTTCTTATATATATATATATATATATATATATATATATATATATAGTAGTAGGACTTTATTAGACAAAAAGTAAGATATTTACAATATTATTTACAAATATGGGTCACACGGGCAGTAAGCCGTACGTGCCGTTGACAGTCCGTTACAATAAAGTGACAATTTGTACTAGTGTAAAGAAAAATAAACAAAAAAAGCAATAACATTACAATTACATTAAAAATATATATATATATATATATATATATATATATATATATAATATATATATATATATAATATATATATATATATATATATATAATATATATATATATACACTGCTCAAAAAAACTAGGGGATATTGTAGAATAACCTATTAAGACTATGTTTTTTGGAATATTATTAGATGCAATCACTTTCTATTACTCCAAGATAATGTAAATAAGAGTTTGAAGTTGTTACGTAACCTCGGTACCACACCAGAGGGCAGTGTCTGTACTGTTGATGTGAAAGGGTGGTGTGGGGGTGAATGTTTTGTTGTTGTTTTTAAATCCAGTCCAGTTTTCAGTTAGTGAATGACCTGCCTTAGGGACAGTGATGCCTCGACAACGTGATTTACCTGAACCAATGGCTTGGAGGGCCATAGGAAGGATGGAAGCTGGACAGACACAACAAGAGGTGGCACAAGCCATTGGGGTGTCTCAAAGCGTGATTTCCAGACTTTGGAATCATTTTCAAAGAACATACTGTTCACAGAAGAGCCGGACAAGGTCGACCAAGGGCAACAACAGCAAGGGATGACCGTTACCTCTTGTTAACAGCCCGTCGGAATAGACAGCAGAATGCAACTCAACTGCGAAATACACTTCAAACAGCAACAGGACGCAGGGTGTCAACTCAAACTGTCCCTAATTGACTGCATGGAAGTGGTCTCTATGCCCGTAGGCCCATGGTGTGTACCAGGTTAACTCCACAACACCGTAGAGATCGCAGAAACTGGGCGGAGGAACATCGTGGGTGGAGGCATGCTGAATGGAGATCAGTTCTTTTTTCTGATGAGTCGCGATTCAACGTGGAATGTGATAGTCGGCGTGTATTCATCTGGAGAGAAAAAGGGACACGAAACAATCCAGCTTTTGTACGTGAAAGATCCCCATATGGTGGCGGTGGATTGATGGTGTAGGCAGGAGTCAGTAGTGGTGGACGTACGGACCTCTACGTTATCCAAGGTGGTACTTTGACTGCGGTAAAGTATAGAGATGAGATTCTCCGACCTTTTGTCGTGCCTTATGCTGATGCCATAGGTGATTCTTTTCTTTTTATGGACGATAATGCACGACCCCACAGAGCTGGCTTGGTGGACGACATGCTGGAAGTGGAGGGTATCGAGCGTATGCAATGGCCAGCTTCCTCCCCGGACTTAAATCCGATTGAGCATGTGTGGGATGCATTAGGCAGGTGCATTGCAGGCAGACCAGCACCTCCCACAACTGTTCCAGAGCTGCACATTGCTCTTATGGAAGAGTGGCCACGTATCCCCCAAGAACTCATTGCTAACCTCATTGCATCAATGCCATACAGGTGTGAGGCAGTGCTGGCCGTTCGAGGAGACCATACACCATACCAAAGAAACATTTTCACCCATGTTAATGTTGCTTTGTTTGTTTGCCATATTCCTAATCAGGATCTCTTTGACATCTGGTGTGGTACAGAGGTTACGTAATGACTTCAAACTCTTGTTGACATTCTTTTGGAGTAATAGAAAGTGATTGCATCTAATACTGTTCCTAAAAACATAGTCTTAATAGGTTATTCTACAATATCCCCTAATTTTTTTGAGCAGTGTATATAGTCTATATTATTAAGAGAAGTAGCAGGAACTCGGTCTCCACTGTCTCCAAGTAGCTCCTATAACAAGTAAACAAATTAAAGTGGTAACGCACTGGAATATCAATCCAGAGGTCCGAGTTCAAAACCCGTCCAGGCATTTATTTTTCTTATCATGTCATATTAAGCTTGCATTGCTCAATGTCAAAAAAGTTAATTATAACATCGAAAAAAAATATATATATTACAGAACAAAATTAGTCCATTCAGGTGATAACACAGTGGAAATTAAAAATGTGATCGCATAAACAAAACATGCAATAAATGCTATAAACTCTGTTTGGAGGAGCAAGAACATAACAAAAAAAAGAGTATTATAGCCTATATCTAACCATAGTTCAGAGCATTTTAACATATGATGCTAAGGTTAGGCAAATTCCTACCACAGAAATTAAAAGAATTTTAAGTTAAGAAATGGATGTTTTATGAAGATCAGCTGGAAAATCTAGAATGGATAGAATAAGAAATAAAGAAATAAGGGATATTATAGGTGTACAAGAGGAGCCGGACATCATAGATATTATAGAAAAAAAAGTTCACAGTGGTATGATCATGCCAAAAGAATGCCAGATCGAAGATTGCCTATAATTGTTATGGAATGGATTCCAATGGAAACGAGGAAGAGATGAAGACCGAAGAAAACATGGATAGGAGGGGTACGTACAAGCGGCTATGAATAACAGAGGATTGGACGAAGGTCAATGAATGGACAGAGAGGAATGGCGTTTGGTTTCATGAATACGGCGGCAACTGCCATGATACCGGATGATGATGATATAGTATATATTACTTACTTACTTACTCACAAGCACTATCGAACCCGAAAGTCCATGGTCGCATGGATATAAACTCTCCATACATCTCTATCCTGAGCTAATGTTTTCGAATCATTCCCTGTATAATCTAATTCCCTCATATCATGGTTAATGTTGCTCTCCCGCCTCTTTCTTGGTCTACCAGCTGGGCGTTTTCCCTCTGGCTTTCCTACTAGAAGCTTCCAAGCACGTCTTTCATTCCCCATACGTGCAACAAAGTCTTCCCTATTGCATTCTACGAGACTTAACTGTTATTATTATATCTGGCTTCCTATAAAGACCATGTAGTCTTCTCCGTTCACCTGTCTCTTCATCTCTCTTTGGTCCAAAAATTTTCCTAAGAACTTTATTCTCAAAAACTCGTAATCTCATTTCCTCCCTTAAAATAATAGTCCATGTTTCGCACCCATATAATATAAGTGTTAGAATATTAGTTTTATATATTTTCAGTTTAACGTTTTTTGAAAGGAGTTGGGACATCAAAAGTCTCTGCATTGCATAATAGCACCCATTTCCAGAATTGAGCCTGTGTTTAATTTCTTGTGCATCTCATTCCTATTTGTGATTATTGTTCCTAGGTATTTGAATTCAGCCACTTTCTCAAAATTTCCCTAATTTGTCATTAGATCTCCATTTCCATTATATAATGTATTTCTACGTGTGATCATATATTTAATTTTATTGATATTTACTTCCAGTCCTAATTCCTTAGTGTTACACAATAATGTGTGCGTGTTGTCCTTTACTATCTCCTCGCTATCTGCCTATGGTACTATATCATCAGCATAAACTAACAACTTATTAATACCATTGGGTTGTAGGCCTTCCTCATCCTCTAAAGATTTGATGGCACGCTCTAGTACAAAATTAAATAGTAGAGGAGATAGTGCATCTCATTGCTTCAACCCATTCTGGATTTCAAAGGTGACCGAAAACTGTTTGCCTACACGCACCCTACTCTTTGTGCCATTTACACACATTCGTATAAATCTAACTCCAGCAGGATACTATAACTTCTCCCTCTTAATTGATTCATATGCTTTTTTGAAGTCTACATATAGTTGATGTACAGTACCATTATATTCCTACTTCTTTTCTAAAATTTGTCTTATACTAAAAATATGATCTGTTGTAGACCTGTTTCTTCTAAATGCACATTGATGATCTCCTAGATTGTCATCAATATAGGGAGTAAGTCTGCTTACTAATATATTTGTTAGAATTTTGTACGAAGGTGAAAGTAATGAGATGCCCCTGTAGTTGTTGCAATCAGTTTTATCTCCTTTCTTATAAATTGGTACGATAATTGAATCCTTCCTTTCATCTGGAAGAGCTTCTTTTTCCCAAATCATACTAAGGAACCAGCGTATCTTGTACCCATGGGTGATATGTGAATATCCACACCGTGAAGGATGATGATGATAATGATAAGGATGATGATGGCCATATGATTTCGGGGACTGTTTGGGCCTTAAAGTTTTCCTGACATTTGTATTACAGGTGAGGACAACCCCGATAAAAACCTCACCCAGAAAGACTGTCCCGACCGGGGATCGAACCCGGGCCCGCTGCGTGACAAGGCAGCACGCTACCTTGAGATCACAGCGGTGGAGTAACTCCATTACGTTGGTTTATATTTAGATATTCGCATCTACTTCCATTATGCCTCGACATAGAACACTGACGGGTCGGAGTGAGAGACAAAGAAGAAGGTATATATATTCCCGTACACATAATATTAAGCCAAATGAAAATTTAAATAGTATATAAATGTCAAATGACGCGTTATTGCTTTTTTTTAATATGGCTTAGCCAAGCTATACTATATAATTCCTATCGTTCGTATTTTTAAAATAAAACTAAAATTAATGCATAATGACTATTTGGGACAAAATTTAAAAAAAAATAATGAATTGTGGTGGAATTTCGACCGCTGGGCGACCACTGGTTTTAGATTAATAACTGCGGTGTTTCGAGAAAGTTAATGTTACACTGATATCAATCACTTTTAATTTGTGCCGTCTCGGTTCGATGCTGGTCAGTGCGCGTGGAAGCCATTACTGGGATCTCAGATTCGAATCCTCGAGACTATTTTTTCTCTAGGTTCTCCCGTTTCCCGAATTTCATCCCACCAACACTCTCATCTCCTTTTACCTCTCCTTTCACGTCATTTCTCCTTCATTCATACATTTTATAATAACTTTCACTTCATCTCATGCAAATGTAAGTGAAATTAGCCACGTTTAGCTAATCACAGGTGTTTATTACATATAGTTGTGCTGATCTAAGGCGTAACACTCATGTACGTCCTCATGACACCGAGCCTGTGCGCCAAATAAGGGCAGAATAGGGTTAAATGTAGTGGTTTTAGCCCCTTTTCAAGACTACATAAAACCGCAGAGCAGATTTCATCTCATTTATTCCATAAAGTAAAGATTATCGTCAACAACATCAAGGATTATACCTTAAGGTCTGTTTCGATCCAACTAACTAACTAACTGACACTATCGAACCCATAGTTTCTTGGCCGCGCGGACATAAGTTCTCCATACATCCCTATCCTGAGTTAATGTTTTCCAATCATCCCCTGTATTAACTACTTCCCTCAAACCATAGTTAATGTTATTCTCCCACCTCATTCTTGGTCTACCAACTGGGCGTCTTCCCTCTGGTTTTCCTACAAGAAGCTTCCATGCACGCCTTTCATTCCCCATTCTTGCCACATGTCCTGCCCATCGCAGTATGAGACTTAACTTTTTCTCATTATATCTGGCTTCCTATAAAGACCATGTAGTTCGCTGTTATGAAGTCTTCTCCATTCACCTGTCTGTTCATCTCTCTTTGGTCCAACATTTTTCCTAAGAACTTTATTCTCAAATACTCGTAATCTCCTTTCCTTCCTTAAAGTAAGAGTCCATGTTTCGCATCCACATAATATAACTGATAGAATAACAGTTTTATATATTTTCAGTTTAACGTTTTTTGAAAGGAATTGGGACACCAAGAGTATCTGTAATGCATAATAGCACGCAATTACAGAATTGAACCTACGTTTAATTTCTTTGTGCATCTCACTCCTGTGTGTGATAATTGTTCCTAGGTATTTGAATTCAGCCACTTCGTCAAATCTGTTTCGATGTCATGTTAGAATTGGTCTGTCTATTTTTACTGGGGTTTTCCCATGTTTCTTCGTCCTATTGGTCCATAGTGAATAATTTGTTTTGGGATTTTGTTGCTATCCATTCTATTGGTGAGCCCATCCACTCGTCTTTATAGTGTGCAATCCTGTCTAATGACTGTTCATATATCTGCCAGACACAACCCCAATAACCTAATTTCTGAACTTTTTGTTCTTCGTTCCTTGTTTTTGGTTCAGACCCAGTGTTCAATCCATATTATAGTTTGGAACCGCTATTGTTTTATAACATTTTAAAAGTGTCTCCTTTCTAGTTCCCTTGATACTCAGTTTTATTGTACCACACAGATACCCAAGTATATTTATTTTGTTTGTAATGTCTTCACTTTTTCTGACCACACATTTTATATCAGATTATTAAAATGATTCACCTTTTCTATTATTTTATTTTCTAATGAGATTTTTACTCTTATTGGTCCATACCCTAGAATAGCTAAAACTTTTGTTTTTGGAATGGATACTTTCAAGTGCATGTTTCACATATTTTACTAAATTTGTAAATTTCCCGTTGTAAGCGATCTTCTGTTTCATATGCCACAGATCCTGATGACTTGCAAAAAGTAGAGCGCACATATATAATAAAATATCCTGAATTTTAAAATGTGCAGTTAAAAGAGTTCGCCAATCCTGTATGACATCGTTAATATACGTATTAAAAACGATGGTGAAATGGGAATCACTGTTTCACTCCACAGTTTATTGTCGCTGTTTTATTGTTTCTTTTTTTTACTCATGCTAATTAATTTTTTCATTATCTACAAATAAACTTTCAATGTTTTTAACTAAATTTAAGAATGCCTCTGTCTATCATTATATTCCAAAAGCTCTTTCTATTCACCCTATCAGAGTCCTTCTAAAAATAAAAAAAACTGTCATACATCTTAGTAAGTTATACATTCTACGTTTCTCTATTAACTATGTTATAAAACATATACTGTCTGGAAAAGATCTTCCTTTTCTAAAACCGTTTTGAGTTTCTGATAGCACATTTCAATACTAATATTAAGACAACGTTTTAAGATGGAGGCATAGATATTATTAAAACATGTATTTAAAAGGCTTTTCCTCGACTATTTAACTCATGCCCCAAATGGGTGTTCATGACCAATCACGTTTCAATGAATATTTGTTTTACAACCTACCACAGTCATGTTTCACCTCGATATTTATCAACTTAAGTTTATCATATTAAAGAAATCTCCTTTTTAACATTCTGAACAGGTCAGATAATTATTTCGCAGTGATTGACTCTCTAAGATATATGTTGAATATAGCAATTTATATATAAGGATGTAAGAATCATATACTGGATGTGGCTCCCAGATTCTATACGGATGTAGTGCAAGTACCACTTGCGGGATATAATAGAAAAAATGTAGCAATTGATTATACCACAGTAAAAACAAACCACTGTTTGCACTTTCTTAAATGTGTTATTTACCAGGTACTTACGTTCCAGAAACATATAATTGACATAGGCCTTTTTACATCATAGGGCATCAGAAAATAATTAATAACCTATAACATTGGATATAATATACAGTTTTGTGTGTTTCATTTTTTGTCTACTAGGGTATATTCTAAGAATATTGCGATCCTATTTGGCAATAAATAATATGATGAGGTTGCAGTGGATGAACAAATGAAACGTGACGAACGTTTATCATTTGTTTTCAAACATCGCCGTTTACATTAAATATATAAATAATTTAAAATACCTACATTTAAATAATGATGTGTCACTAAACAGCTTAATTTTATTCGTTAAATAGTCCTAACAAATGCCTCTCTTGATTTCCAAATACTGTAGATATATTGGAAATCACTCGTGACGTTACTTATGATAATTACTGTTATATTCATGTCTGCTACCTTTCTTATGTATTGGGTAGATTTTTGTTAACTTGCATTCTTTTGTAACGTTTAATACGAAATGATGACGTTAATGTAGGGTATTTTAGTTATTTAAGCCATGCGGTTCACATCTAGGGATTAATAACAATACAAAGAATCCAAGTAAAAGCTTGATATTGAGCGATTCCGTGAAAATGTCATACCGAGGTGAACTTTAAGAAATTGTCGCAGGAATAGTTTTGTAGACGGGATATAACACATCTTTATAGATAAAATTGTCTGATTCTACAAGAGAATATTTCAAATATTTACTATTTTAATCTAAAATCAGTGGTAAAACTCGTCATATTCCAAACCTGAAAAAACATGCAATTTTTTACAAATTTGTTATTTATCTATTTGATCGTATTAATGTCATTAAATCTTTACAGAATGAGGAAGGCTTACAACTAAATGGTATTAATAAGCTGTTAGTTTATGCTGATGATGTAGTACAATTGGTTGATAGCGAGGAGATAGTAAAGGACAACACGCACACACTATTGAGTAACACTAAGGAATTAGGGCTGGAAGTAAATATTAATAAAATTAAATATATGATCACACCGTAATTATATTTAGGGTTGAATTAAGTGTGGATGAGGAGTGTCGACCGCAGGTTACTTGCAAACAAGGTAATATTCCACTTAACTTTATAAATATAAAATATAATTTATAATGTCTTTGAGTTTCATGTTTAAGTTAATGTCATTTCATGTCTCATAGAATTTTGAATTGATTACGTGCATTATTTGAATTCAAGGTACTATGCAGACAATAACTTATATATTTTTTTACCTCAGACACTAGACTCTTTGGACTAAACGTTGTGAAACATTTGTTAATACAAGGATGGGAATGTGCCTTAACTACAACTTCGTCCAATTTCACGCCAAACAAAATCTACTTATGTGGGTGATGATTTGTTAAAATTTACATTTCTAAATTGCGTTTCTACAAAACCTCTTATTTTGAACAATTTACGCCAAATAATATCTATTTATGTATTCACTTAGGCTTTCACGGCCGGAGTTATTATGATGATCTTGAAGATATCCGGGCAGTAGACCATGATTTTGATACATGTAGACTCAAGACGACCCTTGAGAACGCCTCACGTAGTCTCTGGCGAAACGTTGCGGAACTTCAAGCCTCAAGTGCACAGCCTACAGCCCGGAAATCTACTTCAAGATCAACATAACATCTACTTATGTGGGTGCTGATTTTTTATTCACATCTCATTATAGCATTTGCAGAAAACCTCCCATTTTGTGTATCACAATTACAGCAAATGTGCCATGTGAAGATGAATGTGGTGCACTACATTTGATGAACAACCTGTGAATTCTATTCAGTGTAAACTGATGTCTAGTGACACAAGATATAAAATGACTGCTGTACTCGGAAATCAGTTCCTAAGTAATTATTTTCCTTCCTTCAAGAAATTTTCAAATGAGTATAAAAAACTGTATGTGAATTTGTTTCAAGTTGTGTTTCCTTGAGGAATGTTTACAATCTGCACTCTAAGTGTTACTGATTTACGTGTAAATAACTTAATAAGTTTATATTCAGTGTAGATAATATTTTGGAAACGCAATTCTTCGAAGTGAATGTTATACCAAGGTTCTCTATATTTCGCATTTCTAATTCATAACACTTTTCTTTGGATTTCGTTTAAAGATTAATTTTTATTCTTTGTTTTACAGACGATAATTATTTTGCTAAAAATGTGGATACAGTTAATTTATCCAACGACGCTATGAAGTTATGTAATAAATTTGGTGTAAAACAAAACAGGAAATTAAGAACTCCTAATATTTGAGGTCAGAACTGCAAATCATGCTGCTTGCTTTGTCCAGTAAATGGATCCGAGTGACTAGTCCTTCCTGATTCTCGATGGGGGATATTATAGGAATCACCGAGTGTTACTGGACACTTCTAATTGTATTACTGTTATTAACGATAAATTTACAGTTTAGTGAAACACATTACAATATTTTTATAATGTTTAATTATATTTCTGATTGCAAGCAAGTAGAACAACAAGAAATTAGTTTTCATTATGTAATTATCACAGCGAAGAACTTTATATTTATTGTTCATGGAATATGCAGCTTTGTTCGTACATTATGCCATAGAGAAAGAATACAATTAGCAACTACTATTGGCATAAATAATTACCAAATGGCACTATCAAGCCAGTAAGTTTATGGCCTTGCTGACATAAGCCCATAGATCCCTACCCTAAGCTAATATTTCCCAATCGCATCTTGTATAATTTAATGTAATCATTGTTAATGTGATTCTCCCATCTCATTATTTGCCTGCATACTGAAGTTTTCTCAAGTTTCTATACACCTCTTTCATTCCCCATTCGTGTCATATGTCCTGCCCATCGTAGTTTACGAGACTTAACTGTTTTTATCGTATCTGACTTCCCATAAATTTCATGTAGCTCACTAATAAGCAGTCTTCTCCATTCACCTGTCTGTTCATCTCTCTTCGGTTCAAAAATGTCCCTATGAACTTTATTCTCAAATACTGGTAATCCTTTCACCTCCCTTAAAGTAAGGGACAATGCATTGTATCCATATAACGTAACTCGGACGACAACAGTTTTACATACTTTCAGTTTATTATTTATCATCATAAATTTCATTTTTTTATAACTACTTTTGTTCCGATGTGATCTGTCCCAACAGAGCCAAATATTTTTGTATTTTGTGTACACATTTGTTTAGTATGAATGCGCGTGCGTGTGTGAATGATGTGTTTCATCTTAATGTTGTGTTGTCTCGGAGGAGGCCTTGACATAGAGCTGATCACTCCTTCGGGGAGGCCCTCAGTGTCGTATGGACAAATAAGTATGTACTTTATCCATAGTTAAAAATCCTTCTTAGGAAAAGTCGTGTCACCGTAAGACCCGGATGTCATGTGGCACGTAAAAGTTCCAATAAGTCGGGAGGTTAAACTCTGCTAATGGAACGGAAAAAAATAAAATGTAAAGATTTCCAAATTATGCATCTTATTATAATTACCTGAAATTAATACGTTTTTGCGTAACAGGCCTTGGCCTAATACTTGGAAGGAAGAAGAAGAATACGTTTTTGTGTTAATTAAATCTACAATCCTGCCATCTAGAAGAAGTCAAGGGAACAACTGATTAAAAAAAAAATTGATAATCCGATAAGATTGTCGATGGATGTAAATACAATAACTGTAAAGTGCTGCTCTCTTGTTTAAACGCATGATTTGTTATCTAAGCACAGCTCACTCGATAAAGATCCTCTTATGTTTACGGCTTTCACATTCTGAGAACCGAGTAGCATCAGTAAGGCTAGGATATGTATGTAATATTAACATGCGAAATATCTACATATTTATGTAATAATATGATGTAAAACATGTAAGACTATATAAAATTTCCTTGAAATATGTAGTATTAAATGCATTAAAATTTAATTTTTGGTCAAATTTTTTTATTTTTAAATTTGCTTTTAGATAGACCAGGTTTCAAGGAATGGTACTGTTAAATGTGTGAGAACGTGATAAGAAGGATATTGTCACGTTTCTATTATAAAGTGATCCTACTTAGGGGTATTGGGACGTTAAGGCTCTCTTCTTTCTAGACATTCGGCACAAGATATGAGCCTTCTGTGATAACCGCCTTTACTCCTGCAACAGAGTATCGTATTGATTTTTGTTAGAGGCTGAGTCGACCACGGGCCCGAAGGTTAAGAAGTTTAAAAATTCTGATGCCATGGTTTAGCCCCTCGACTTGCAGCTTGTAGAATATTACCTTAACCAACTATACCACTGCGTGTCTCCTACATATTTATACTATTTCATTCATAAACAGAGTAGATCGTTCGGGTTTAAAAGGTATATTGTAATGTGGGACCATGTACCCAAGTCTTCAGTGCCATCCTCTGTCTATATTTATCGTATCTAGAAAAGTAATTATTTTTTGACCGTTTCTCTGCAGATTTTCATTAGGTTGGTAAAACTGTTTCATTTCATAATCAGGTATCTGAGTTTTTAATGTAAAATAATGTCACACAGACTGTTTTAAATTATTTTCCATTTACAAAATTATTTTTATTTGGCGGAATATGTAGTTTTACATCAAAATCTTTACAATATATAAAAATATGTAATGATAAATTTTGATATTTGATTAGTAAGTTTGTAATTCGTGTAAATTTATAAATTTTAGCCACGTATAAGCAAAGGAAAGAATATGTAATTATACACAAATTCTAGCCTTCATTACCTGTTACTGGACAAACATAATAAAGTCAACGCTAGACTCCTACAGCAAAGCTAAAAACTAAAACGGTCCATTACGCAGGAACAGCTGTACTAAGTGAATTCCACAGAACTTATGTCCAGATGTTGCTGGTTTAGGGATTACATATTTATCTTCGTTAACTAAATCGTATGAATGCAGTTAAGTTGCAACAAGGAAGTAGAACATCTCTTCTGAGCTAAGTTCCAGTTGTAATGTAAACAAACCAGATGTGTGACTGAGTTTCATTGATCGAATAAAGGTCACCTTCAAAGGTGTAAGAAAATGTAGTTGGCTCTCCAACACTCGGAATAAAGGAATAAAAATACTATAAATGTATATTATCCAGCGCACGTCTATATAACTTATATCGGAAGATCTTAAAATATATAATTACAATTTTAATACATTAAGTAAGCAATGTTTTTTCTTACGCTTACACAATGCAGAATACGTGGAATTTCAATTTTTCAAAACGGTAACATTTCTGGTAGAAATTCTAAACCATTGAGAAAGCTAAGCATTTGAATAGCAGAGAGAAAAATATTATCTATATATATAAAATGAATGTTTGTTTGTTTGTTTGTTAGTGCGTACTTTATGCGCCGCCATACCGATCCGATTGTGACGGGGCTTTTTGCAAAATGTTTAGGATTTTCCCGGGAAGGTTATAGGTTATAAGAGAGTTCTAATGCTCAAGCCCTTCACCCTTAAAAATCACCTTCTGTAGTGAAAAAAACTTGAAAAAATGTCCCTTTTTTAAGCTTAAATGGCTTACGCTGCCTAAACCATAACAAATACACAAAATTATTGTATACAGAATTGAATATCTCAAAAACCTCTACAGAAATGTCGGCGACGGCAAATGTTTATCTTTAAGAATGCAAAAACCATTTTTGTGTTTCATTGATGCCAATAAGATTGGAATAAGTAGATTTCCGGGCAAGCATAGCAGCGCACGGCGGGTATTCTTTCATGGATATCTCAAAATAACGAATTTTATCTTTAAGCTCATTTATGCCAAGTACATCGGGATGCGTAGATTCCCGGGCAACGCCGGGTAATCAGCACGCGGTATCTAAAAATAATAACGATATAAATTTATATTTATTTTTCTTTTTTACTTTCAACTAAATGCAAAAACACTAACTTATTTATGTGTCGCAGCGCACGCCAGGTATCAGCTGTTTTGGAATAAATTCAAATATTTTAGTGAAAAATATCCCACATTAACAATTGATAATCGGGTGAAAATAAGAGCAAATTTTACAAGTTAGTAAGAAGGGAACACATATTGTGCTCATAATCAAAATTGTACCGGTAAATTGGCATCATGGAATGAGCGTAAACTACTAATTAGGTAGGGTCCACACATATGTTATATATATATATGACATGATAAGAAAAATAAATTCCTGAACGGGATTTGAACTGGATTGATATTCCAGTGCGTTACCACTTACATCAAGCAAATATAGTACAAATATTTTTGTTCTTGCATATAGTCTGTATAATTACGAGAAGTAGCGGGAACTCGGTCTCCACTGCAAACATCCAACCAATACATAAGAAATATAACAATAATTATCATAAGTAACGCCCGTTCCATCTCTTGGCGGAACCGTGATACAACGTTTACCCGCCATTAACACACAATTTGTGTACGATAGAAGCTTTATTCTTAGGAAATGTAGTATTTACTGGAATTAACACTTGGAACAACAAAGATGATACAGATATGGACCTAATTTGAAACTTCTCCATCTTTATTTATTTATGACAGGTATGTGTGTATATATTAGGGTTACAACTCTTTGGAATTTTGTGAAATAAAATATTTCCTCTGCTATGTATGGAAGAACTTCTAAAACACGTCTGGGGAAATAATCGTATATACTTAAGCTAGGATTTAAGGAGAGATCAGGGCTTGCTTGGTTTAGGCTAGGGGCATGGAAATTTAAAAAAAAATTAGCGACGGTCACGATATGCGAATATGTCCAATGTGCGGGAACTTTGAAGATGAGATACATATATTAGGAAAATGTAATGATTTAGAATATTGGAGATGTCAGTTATCACCGGAAAGATTTCTAAATTCAAATCGGGAAAGATTGGAATGCTACGAGTTATTGGTAATCCAGAAAATTGGATAAACTCGGTAAATTTCTGGACAAAACGCGGAAAATAAGGACAACACTCATTCATGAATAAATATATGTTATCAAAATGCAATACCATTAACTCTTAACAATTATATATAAATTAATTAGTGTATAATGCTTTGTGTTATTATTTAATTGTAATATTATTGTATTTTCTTTATGTAATTGTAATGTTATTGCTTTTTTTGTTGTTTCTTTTTCTTACACTAGTACCAATTATTACTTTATTGTAACGGACTGTCAACAGCAAGTACGGCTTACTGCCCGTGCGACCATATTTGTAAATAATAATGTAAATATCTTACTTTTTGTCTAATAAAGTCCTACTACTATTACTACTACTTATGAGGTATGATAATTATTATTATATTTCTTATGTATTGGGTGGATTTTTGCTAACTTGCATTATTTGGAACGTTCCATATTATCTATAAAGAACATAAGTCTGGTTTTGGAACATCTTAGAGTGAACAAATCAATCATAGCAGACTTACTCCCTATATGATGACATTCTAGGAGATCATCAATATGGATTTAGAAGAAATAGGTCTACAACAGATCAGATTTTTATCTTAAGACAGATTTTAGAAAAGAAATGGGAATATAATGGTACTGTACATCAACTATATGTAGACTTCAAAAAAGCATATGATTTAATTAAGACGGATAAGTTATATAGTATCCTGCTGGAGTTCGGAATTCCTAAAAAGTTAGTTAGACTTGTACGAATGTGTCTAAATGGTACAAAGAGTAGGATGCGTGTAGGCAAAGAGAGATGCTATTAAGTTATTTAGTAAAGAACAGACATTTCCTTTAACTTCTAATTATATTTCTTATTATTTTGCTCCTGTTTTTAGTCTGTTTTTGTCTTTATTATTATGACTTTTGAAATCCAGAATGGATTGAAGCAAGGTGATGCACTATTTCCTCTACTATTTACTTTTGTACTAGAGCATGCCATTAAATTTTTAGAGGATGAGGAAGGCTTACAACTGAATGGTATTAATAAGCTGTTAGTTTATGCTGATGATGTAGTACTATTGGCCGATAGCGAGGAGATACTAAAGGACAACACGCACACACACACACTGTTGAGTAACACTAAGAAATTAGGACTGGAAGTAAATATCAATAAAACTAAATATATGGTCACACGGAGAAATGCATTATATAATGGAAATGGACAGCTAATGACAAATGAGGGAAACTTTGAGGAAGTGCCTGAATTCAAATACCTAAACAATAATCACAAATAGGAATGAGATGCACAAATAAATTAAACATAGGCTCAATTCTGGAAATGCGTGCTATTATGCATTGCAGAGACCCTTGATGTCCGAACTCCTTTCAAAAAACGTTAAACTGAAAATACATAAAACTATTATTCTACCAGTTATATTATATGGGTGCGAAACATGGACTCTTACTTTAAGGGAGGAAATGAGATTACGAGATTTTGAGAATAAAGTTCTTAGGAAAATTTTGGACCAAAGAAAGACCAACAGCAGGTGAATGGAGAAGACTACATAACAATGAATTACATGGTCTTTATAGGGAGCCAGATATAATAAGAAGAGTTAAGTCTCGTAGACTGCAATGGGCAGGAGATGTTGTGCGTATGGGGAATGAAAGACGTCCATGGAAGCTTCTTGTGGGAAAGCCAGAAGGAAAAGGCCCAGTTGGTAGACAAAGAATGAGGTGGGAGAACAACATTAACTATGATTTGAGGGAAGTAGATTATACAGGAAATGACTGGAAAGCATTATCTCAGTATAGGGATGTATGGAGAGCTAATGTCCGCGCGGCCATGAACCTACGGGTTCGATAGTGCCAATGAGTAAGTAAGTTATATCATATAGAGTAGAAACGAAATGATGACGTTAATGGAGGGTATTTTAGTTATTTAAGCCACGCGGTTCACATCTGGGGATTAATAACAATACAAAGAATCCAAGTAAAGCTTGATATTGTGCGATTCCATGAAAATGTTGTACCGAGGTGAACATTAAGAAATTGTCGCAGGAATAGTTTGTTCGACGGAATATAACACATCCTTATAGATAAAATTGTCTGATTCTACAAGAGAATATTTCAAATATTTACTATTTTAATCTAAATTCAATGGTAGAACTCGTCATATTCCAAATCTGTAAAACCAAGCAATTTTTACGAATATGTTGTTTAACTATTTGATCGTATTAATTTGTTTAATTTAACAGGCCCTTTTGTTAAACAATATTCTGGTCCTTTTAGCCGTTAATGTCATAATATTAACTGTATTTTAATCTTACAGATACCTTAAATGTGCTCTCTTACTGTTAAGTGTATGCAATGGTCACTCAGTCATGGAAAACGTATACACATCATTGTACACAACTTAATAATTGATGGATTAAAATTTCTTCCTGGATTCTAGGTTATCGGTATATAACTAACTAACTAACTCACTGGCCCTGTCGAACTCCAAGGTTCATAGCCGCGCGGACATATAGGCTACATCCCTATGCTGAGATGTTTTTTATAATCTACTTCCCTCAAATCATGATTAATGTTACTCTCCCTTCTATTCCTGGCCGATCTGCTGGACGCTCATTTCTTGGAAATACTTACCTTGGTTTATTTAATAGGATATTCTGTGTTTCGTTGTGAAACATCGAAAAATGTGACCGCTAGAGCGATTTTTTAATTTTCGTTTCAGCTGAACTCCTACACCTAATGATTTTAACACATAATAGATAACAGCTAATCACTCGCCACATATATATATACACATATTATTTTAATGATATAATGATTTATATAGACTAATGTATCGACTTACCCATTCACAATCAATTTGTCATAGTTGATATATATATTATATTATGGGTGTACAAGAGGAGCCGGACATCATAGACATTATAGAAAAGAAAAGATTACAGTGGTATGGCCATGTAAAAATAATGCGAGAGAAAAGATTGCCTAAAATTTTATGGAATGGATCCCAATAGAAAGGACGAAGAGAGGAAGATCGAAGACAACTTGGATAGAAGGCGCACAAGCAGGTACGAATATCAGGGGAATGGAGAAAATTAATGGATGGACAGAGAGGAATGACTTTTGGTTTCCGAAAGACGGCGGCAGCTGCCATGATACCGGATCATATATATATATATATATATATATATATATATTATAATTATAATTCCAAACACCAAACAAAAAGTTAAGAATAAACAACGCGTTTCAACAACGAAGTTTTCATTATTAAGTCTTGAAAATATAGCTTTGCTGTTGGAACCCATTGACTGTTTTATTACTTTTTTTGTGTTTGGGATTATATATATATATATATATATATATATACTATAGCCCTACGCTGTGGTCACGAGGTAGCGTGCTGCCTTGTCACACAGCGGGTCCGGGTTCGATCCCCGGTCGGGGCAGTTTTTCTGGGTGAGATTTTTGTCGGGGTTTTTCCTTACTGCAAGACAAATGTCAGGAAATCTTTAAGACCCAAACGGTCCCCGAAATCATATGGCCATCATCATCATCCTTATCCTTATCCTCATCATCATCATCCTTTACCTGTGTGGAAACCAACGGGAACTTATCATACCTAAAATTACCTAGCATAGCATGAAATGGCTATGATTGCAGTGAAGGACCTGCCTTAGGGCAGAATTACTATGGATGGATGGGATGGATATACCATAATAATTCTGCCCAGTAGGCAGATCTTTCACCGCAATCACAGCATTTGCTCGCCTCTCTTTTGCAGATTTACCTAGGGAATATATAGATGTGGTAGCGTTCTTTTGCTTTCCACAGCGGTGAAAGGTGTATGAATTATAAGAGTGATGATGATGGCGCGAATGGTTTTTTGGGACCGTTGGTTCCTAAGCTATCCTAAACTTTGTCTTATAGGTGAGGAACGAACGCGGAAGAAACCACCCAAGAACCTTTCCCGCCAGGGAATCGTTCCCGTACCCGCTTGCGTGACAAGGCAACTCGATACCTCGAGACCACAGTGTGATGTACTATATATATGAAACACCACGAGATTGTATAGTAATTTTTTCAAATACCCCCAGATTGTCTGTCGACAATTCCTGAATGTTCTCGTCTTTGAATGGCGTACTTGTAACCCACTTATTAGGTTGGGGCGCTTGTCAGGCAGGGTTGGCGTTTCCCCGATGATATTAATGGGTTATGATGATAGTTGTGCGGTGCGCCCTGAGAGTAGGTCCCTAATCCCTAAGATACATATGAATGATGATGATTGTGATAGCCTAATGATTTCGGGGAACGTTTGGGCCTTAACGTTTTCCTGACATTTGTCTTACAGGTGAGGAAAAACCCCGATAAAACCTCACTCAGAAAAACTGTCCTGACCGGGGATCGAACCCAGGCCCGCTGCGTGACAGTATATAATAATTACATATTGGTTCATTTGACATAGTGTTGTTTGTTGCTATGAAACAGATATCACATATAAAATAGGTACAAACAAAATATATTAATTTGCGTACAAGTGATTCTAATAAATGAGTTTTATAAATTGTACGTATTTCCAGTCCATCCTTGTATCGAACTAAGTAGGGAGGTAAGTAGATAATAATTTAGCTTCCTTGGTTGGTAAATTCTAATTACTTGTGAATACAGATCAACATAGTACTAAACATAACATAGCGTGAGAGAAAACAAGTATTGTATAGTTTATTACTATTCAGAGCGTGTTAGCAAATAACGCGGAATTGTATCAGTGATGTGACATTAAGTGTTAAGACTTTTCTCCGTCCTTGTAACAACTTGCCAACAAATAACAATCAAATACCTATTTTTATTTTTTTTCAATAGTAAAATCAAAGACATCCTCAGTAATTTAAAATCAATCAGAATATTTTCCCTGTTTGTTTAAGGAACTGGATTATATAATATACTCACATCTAACAGTCTATGTAACTTTCTTGATGAACGCATGTCTAGCTTTGGAACGAAACATCACACAAACTCCGCACTTTTGCACGTTATAGAGAACATTAAATGTTCTATGGACAAAAGTGACAACAGTTCTACTCGACTACAGCAAAATCTTTGATACTGTAGACATAAACTTGCTCCTAGCTAAACTAAAGGTATTACATGTCTGAGGCAACTCTGCGTTGATTGGTTTAGTTCTTACAAATCACTAGCAATCAATTTCTGTTAATAATCTAAGTTTCCCCCTGCATTTTGTGAAGACAAGAATAAATAAAACCTAAAGTATTAGTTCTTATCAGTTATTATAAGTAATGACACGAGTGATTTCCAAATTATCTAGAGGATTTGAAAAGCAAGAGAGGCATTTGTTAGGACTATTTAATGAATAAAATTAAGCTGTTTGCTCACAAAGTATTATTTAAATATAGGTATTTTAAAATATTTATATATTTAATGTAAACGGCGATGTTTGAAAACAAGTGAGAAATGTTTGGTTTATTTCATTCATTCATCACTGCAACTTTATCATACTATTTATTGCCACATAGGATCGCAATATTGTAAGAATACACCCTAATTGAGAAAAAAAATGAAGCACATTAAACTGTATGTTATAACCAACATTACAGGTTATTAATTCATTTTTTCGAAAACAAGTCAATAAAATCAGTATTCAAACACAATTATTGAACATACAATTATCAAATGTGTAGGTCGAAGGACTCTGTTCATTATTTGTTATATTCAAGTTCAAGAGTCGGTCACTGCAGATTAATGCTCTGACCTGTTGTGAATATTAAAAAGGAGGAGCTTTCTTTAATATGTTAAACACAAGTATATAAATATCGAGGTGAAACACGACTGTGATTGAATGTAAAACAAAATTCATTGAAACGTGATTGGTCATTGACTCCCATTTCAGGCTTGAGTTAAATAGTTATAAGTAATGCCATAATTGCATATTATCTAGATGACTTGGAAATCAAGAGTGGCATTTTTAGAACTATTTAACGAATAAAATTAAACTGTTTACTCAAAAGTCATTATTTAAATATAGTTACCAGTCTTTTAAAATATTTATATATTTAATGTAAATGGCGATGCTTGAAAACAAATCAGAAATGTGAGGTTATGTATATTCACTGCAACCTGATTATATTATTTATTGCGAAATAGGATCGCAATATTATAACAATGCACCCTAGTGGAGAAATAATGAAGTACATCAAACTGTTCATTATAATCAATATCTACCTATCTTCGGGTTTTTACAGCTGCTGCCGTCTTCCCGTGCCAACACCTCCAAAACCTACGGTCTTGGGCATCTTCGATGCTTAGCCCTCTAGCTTGCATTACTGTCTTCATGTTTTCCTTCCATGTTAACCTTGGTCTCTCTCTTTTCTTCTTTGTGTTCGGATGTCATTCATATAGTTGCTTCGGCCATCGCTCTTCTTCCATTCTTAAAACATGTCCTAACCACTTTCATTCCTTCTCCTCAATTCTTTCAATTGTGCTTTTATATATTATATAATAAACTTATATATTACCAGAGCACTATATATATATATATATAATATTCATATATGTAAAGTCAGTATCTTATTAGTTATATTTTCCTCTGTTAAACTAAATACCGTAAACATGATTAAATGTAATATTTAAAATGTATTCCTTGGTATAATGTTTCCATTGAATTGCTCAGGAACAGGGACATTCGGGGCGCCATATCTGTGAAGTGGAGGAGCAGATTTTTCGAATACATGTTAAGGTAAAGTTTATATTTTAATTCTATATTTTTTAATTTATCAAATTTACTAACAAGTCAATTATGGTTTAAAATAATTACTTGTTAAAAAATATGCATAACAACATAGTTAAAACCTTTCTGTTTTGTTGTAATGTAAAATGTTCTGTGTGTCAAGTATAAAACAGAACAAATCACTGTAACTACTCTAATATCAAGATATTTTCAGAACGTTGTTTGAAACATAATGTCCAGCAAATCATGACGTGCACTCGTAGAGATTTAACAGAAAGTGCATATGATATTTTTCCTATGAATAATATTTCTTTTGCTACTAATACTTACACACTTCAGACAATGTGATTTCTGCTTTTTTTTCTCTCGAATAAATAAATAATAGTTAAGAATATTAAAATATTAATTTTAACATCAAACGATCTGTATAAAAATAAGGAATACTGAATAACAAATATACTGCATAATTTTGGTTAGATCTAGAAACAAATATATATATATATATATATATATATATATATATATATATACATTGTAAACCTGCAAATACATAATTATTGTTATTCAATTTCATATTTACTTTTATTTTATTACTTTTTTTTACCCAAATAGAACCAAAACTAACAGCAGCTGTCGTAGAGGTCTGTTGATTTTCTAAAGGCTAGTAGAAGATAAAGTGGATGACAAATTATCTGGTCCTCCAGGTTGGATATTTTAGTAAATGGCTGATCCCTGTTCTAGAGATATGAAATGTATACTGCTATAAGACCAAAAGAGAATAAAGTAGGACTTAACCAATCCGAGCAAAGTATCAGTTGTACGAGTAATGTAAACAAACTTGATGTACGGATTGCTTTTTCATTGGTTGAATAACTGTTTACATTTAAACGTGTAAGAAAATGTATTTCGCTTTTCAAAACTCGACATTAATAAAATAAAATAATACACACACTTGCACGCACGCACGCACACACACAAACACGCATATATTTATATATATATATATATATATATATATATATATATATATATATATATACTGTAGGAATTGGGGATTGACTGAAAATGATAGTAAGACAAAAACAATGACCTTTAAAAATGGGACGGTTTATGGTAGAGCAGAGGAATGGAAATACAGAGATCAAGTACTTCAAAACGTGAAACATTTTGAATATCTAGGTACGACGTTGAAAATGAACGAGAAGTGGAAAAAACATATTGATATAGCATTATTTAAAGGGAGGGGACAACTTAACAGTGTACTCGGTATTCTGGGTCGAGTGCCTGATATTCCAGTAAGCACATTAGAAAAAGTGTATGGAGCGATAGTCAGGCCAGTAATGCACTATGGTAGTGAGATTTGGGGTTTTCAAAGAACGGAAATACTAAATAAGGTATATACACATTTTCTAAAATATATTACAGAACTTAGTAAGGCCGTTTCTAACTGTGGAATTCTATATGAATTTGGGTCATTCCAGGACGACATAAACTGTAAAATTCGTGTACTCAAATACTGGTTGCGAGTAATCCAAGGTGAACAAACAATGCTTAGAGCAATTTGTTACGACCACCAAATTAAAAACATAGATGTTAATTTTGGGCAGACGAGGTTAGGAGAGAACTCCAAAAGATTGGGATGGGCTGGATATGGGGAAAAGGGACTGAAAATCGCAAGAACGTGTGGAGAAAAATAAGGAGGAGGTACTTAGATATAAACCAACAAGATACTTTCGCCGAATGTACAGGAAAACGCTCACTGTGTTTACAAAGAGACCTAAAACACGTCTGGGGAAAAGAATCGTATATACTCAACCTAGGATTTAAAGAGAGATCAGGGCTTGCTTGATTTAGGCTAGGGGCATGGAAATTTCAAAAAATTAGCGACAAGCACGATATGCGAATATGTCCAATGTGCGGGAAATTTGAAGATGGGATACATATATTAGGACAATGTAATGATATAGAATATTGGAGATGTCAGTTATTACCGGAAAGATTTATAAATTCAAATCGGGAAAGATTGGCATGCTACGAGTTATTGGTAAATCCAGAAAATTGGATAAACTTGGGTAAATTTCTGGATAAAACGCGGAAAATAAGAACAATACTCATTCATGAATAAATATATGTTATCAAAATGCAATAACATTAATTCTTAATAATTATATATATAAATTAGTTAATGTATAATGCTATTGTGTTATTATTTAATTGTAATATTATTGCGTTTTCTTTATGTAATTTTAATGTTATTGCTTTTTTTTTGTTGTTGTCTATTTTTCTTCACACTAGTAGCAATTATTATTTTATTGTAACGGACTGTCAAAAGCACGTACGGCTTACTGCCCGTGCGAAACATATTTGTAAATAATATTGTAAATATCTTACTTTTGTCTAATAAAGTCCTACTACTACTACTATATATATGTGGTGTGTGTGTGTGTGTGTGTGTAATGAGTAGAAAAATAAATGCCTGAACCGGGATTTGAACCCAGAACTCTAACATTGATATTTGAGTGCGCTACCAATTACGCTCTCCAGACACCCTAGCACAAATAATTATATATATATATATATATATATATATATATATATATACTGCTCAAAACAATTAGCGGAACACTATGAAATATGCAAATATTTTTTCATTGGATAAAGGTACAAACATGAAATTAATAAAGTACATTATTTGTGGTTATTTATTTATTTATTTATTTATTACTCATGCCAGTAAAAACAAATAAATAGCGCTGATAATTAACTTTTCAAATAATTCCGCTATGTAAGCAATTGAATCTTGTGCTTATTTTTCAAAGTTAAACACTCGTTATATAGAGTTAGTATCGTGTATGGCCTCCACGACATTCGATGACAATTTGGCACCTTCGTGGCATGCTCCCAATAAGATTCTGGATTTCCTCTTGCGGGATATTCTCCCATTCCTCCTTCGGAGCATCTCCAAGTTGCTGCAGAGTTTGTGGAGCTTGATGTCGGTTCCTGACCTTCATGTCTAGAAGATCCCACAAGCGTTCAATAGGGTTCAGGTCTGGGCTGACCGATGGCCACTCCATTACCTCAATTTCATTCCTCCTCAGGAAATCCCTGGTGACAGCCGCAGAATGTGCCCTGGTATTATCCTGCATAAACAGAAATACACGGCCTACTCCAATGGCAGCAGGTACTACCTGCTCTTCCAGAACGTGCTCGATATACCGGACAGCATTCAGTCACTGAGAAACAAGTACAAGGTCCATACGTTTGTTGTACATAACTCCGGCCCACACCATTATGGAACCTCCTCCGAATCTATTAATTTCCTGTACAGCCTCTGCAGAAAATCTTTCTCCTGGCCGTCCCCACACTCTCAGTCGACCATCACAACGCGTAAGACGATACCTGGATTCGTCCAAGAAGAGCACAGACTCCCACTGGTTCAGGTTCCAATCACCATGGTTTTCAGCATACGTACGTCTGGTTGCCTTATGCCCATTTGTTAAGCGTGGTTTTTTAACGGGCCTTTTTGGACGAATATTCTCTTTCCTTAATCTGTTCCTTATGGTTTGGTCTGAAACCCGGATTCCGGAAGCCATATGAAGGTCATTCTGCAGGTCTTTTGCAGTTTTTGTACGCTGTCGAAGAGCAGAAAGAACAACGTATCTGTCATCCTGGGGGCTTGTTTTAAATATACGGCCCTGGCCACGTCATCTACAATACTGACCTGTCTCTCTGTGCCTGTTGCGTAACCTGGACACCACGGAAGGAAAAATCCCAAGCTCTCTAGCCACTTGTCGCAGAGAATGACCTTGTCGTAAAAGATTGTAGAGCATGATACACTTCAAACTCATTTAAATGCCTCATTTTCTCAGAGACTTCAATAAACAAGGCAATAATCAACATTCGTCACTATAGCAACATCAGGAAGCTTACCAATTAGAAGTGGCCAGTGCCTTCCAAAATAAAAAATGTCTCTATATTTGTTATTTGAGGTAATTTCTCTGTATTTAGGCCATGGATCTTTAAAATTTGTATCAAATGATAAAATTAATAATTGAATTTGCATATTGTCCAACTTTCAGCATCACAGCTTTAAAAAACAATTACTTATTCAATTTATTACAAGTGTTCCTCTAATTGTTTTGAGCAGTATGTCTTCCTTGTATATATTTTATCATTAGTTTTAGACTTAATTTTAACTAACATTAAGTGGTTGCATTATAGATCGTAATATGTATGTATATATATATATATATATATATATTCTCTATCAGAAGAGGTAGTGAAAACTCGATCTCACTGCCCTCTAGTGGCTAATATATTTTATATAAATTTAATTATAACATCGAAATATATACATACTAGGCCAACCTAGCACATGTCTTCATACGGTATGTGGGAGTATCTTAAAATATGGGTCCTATAATAATTTTAAATATTACCCTAGTGGCTATTATGCTCCTTGCCTCTGTCCTGAGGACCGCGGGTTCGAACCTAGACTTTTTTAGGACGAAAAATTCCAAGGAGCAAGTTCTCAGGGACGGGCTTCAAGTCGTGGGATCCCAATGTGAAAATGTTAAGACCGGTAAAAGATCCTTACGCCTAAATAAAAAGCTGAAACGGTTCTTACCAAAATTTATCGAATTTTCCCATCGTAGTAGTACATTGGTTTCCTAGATGTCACATGAGGCGGAACACTGACCACGTGCCACTTTGACATCTATCCGGAAACAAGTACAACTACATGAGACAATTTTCAGATAATAAAGCTTTGAGCATGCATCTGCTTGTAGACGTAATGAAATTGGAAATATAGGATATCTACCCACATCATGGAAAAAGTTTAAACGTCTGGTTAGGTAGGTCCATATATAATTTTTGTCATAAATGAATAAGAAATGGAAGTTACTAATTACTGGTCCCATCTTGTCTTGTATTCACTCTTATTTCCCCTTGTTATACGATATAACCTCAGAAATATGTTTCCATCATTGACATCATCGTAGACAATTCAGTCATATGGCCCGTAAAATTAACACCACGGTTCCCCCAACAGACGTAGTCGGCGGAGTAATTTCTTAAGCAAGTTTGTTTACAGTACAACTGGAACTTAGATCGGATATAGTATGGCAGTTAATGAACGTTGGATGTTGGGACAATGAAGGGATTTCAGACAGGATTAATGTAATTCCGAAAATGCATTTGGAATGGAATGTTGAAACCAGAAGCAGAAGAGTAAACCCACAAAAATAATTGATAGGTGGCATCAGGAGAAGTATGAAGAGAATGGAATTAGCCGCGCGAACATAAGCTCTCCATACATCCCTATCCTGAGCTAATATTTTCCAATCATTCTCTGTACAATCCACTTCCGTCAAATCATAGTTAATGTTATTCTCTCACGCCATTCTTATTCTACCAACTGGGCTTTTCCCTCTGGTTTCCCTACAAGAAGCTTCCATGCTTGTTTTTCATTTCCTATTCGTGCCATATTTTCTATTCATGCCACATGTCCTGCCCATCGCAGTCTACGAGACTTATCTATTCTTATTATATCTGGCTTCCTATAAAGACCATGTAGTTCACTGTTAGCCAGTAACAAACATATAATTAAATAATGAGAAGTACTGTCACATATGGAACTGAAGTTTGGAAATTCAACAAGAACTTTGAACAGAAACTAATATTAATGGAAATTGATTTCTTGAGGAGAGAAGTAAGTTGTTCAAAATTAGAAAAAATAGAAAATACTGTCATACGATAAAAAATAAATATTACATATTCAATAGTAGATTATATAATATATACTCGTTAAATTGGTATGGGCACGTATGACGAATGCAAGAAAAAAGGTTACCCAGGAAAACATTAGAATGGTGTCCACCTCGAAGAAGAAGGGTAGGAAGACCTCGAAACTCGTGGATGCAATAAATAAGAACTGGAATGAGAACAAGGGGACTGGAGGACATGAAGAGGATGGATAGAGGCGAGTGAAGAATAAAAATAAAACTTTAGGCACAGAAATATGTGTAAATAATAAAAATCTGTATATAAATAAATGACTAAAAATTATTTTTATTATGTTGAATCACCCTGTACCCACGGTGAGGTGCATGTTGTGTGAATGTGATTTACAAACCACTGAGTGTATTATGTCCACCGCTGTTGTCTCGAGGTGGCGTGTTGCCTTGTCACCAGGTCGGGGCAGTAGGTTTTTATCGGGGTTGTTCCTCACCTGTAAGACAAATGTCAGGAAAACTTTAAAGCCCAAACCTTCCCCGAAATCATATGGCCATCATCATCATCCTTATCATTACCATCATCATCAACTTCATCGGTGTGGAAAGCAACGGGAAGCTACCACACCTACAATTCCCTAGTAAAGCTGCAAGCATAGCATGAAAATGCTATGATTGCAGTGAAGGACTTGCCTTCGGGCAGAATTACTATGGATGGATGGATGGAGTTCATTATATTACGACCGATCGACGTCACGACCACCAACAAAAGTAAATGTCAATGAGAAACAAATCCCTCGGGGAATAACCTCATCAATTAAGTAACAACAGCCATTTTTATAATATAATTAATTGTTGTTTCATAATTAGGGTAAAGTTGTCAGGATCTTCAATATGAGTTATATAATGATATGACGCGGCTGTAAAAATAATAATTTTCATAAGTAGAGAGCAATTGAAAACAGCAGCATGAATATATATTTTCAATTGTCAGGAAACAGAAAGAAAAGAAGCCAGGGACCTGTTTGTTTGGTGGAACATATTACACAAGCTACACAAAAGCTGCCAAGAAAAATTCCATTCACTCGACACAAGTAATATACAGAGTGGTCTAAAATTCCCCTTACAAACTTCTAGGACGTGTAGAGGGGACTGACTTGATAATATTTAGAATAGCAAACCTTGTCCGGAAAATTAACGATTCCGTGCTGCAGCCGTTCGAAAACAGGTTTTTTTAACGCGACCACTTTTACGAGGTGTGACACAGTACATCACTTGTTTTACAATTCAACTCATTAATATCCAAAGAAACAAAATGACTTGCATTAATAATCCCAGATACATCCTCCACAATCAATTTTTTCAGTTTTAAAAATTTCCAAAAATTTTGATATTTCTTGAAAAAAACCAAGTCTTAGAATACTCAATAGGGCAATTTTGCATTTAGATGAATCGCGAAGCTATCACTCATTAAGACACGTGACGTATACGTTCAGGCAATGCTTGTTTTCAAACGGCTGTAGCACGGAAACGGTAAGTTTCCGGACATGCTTTCCAATTCTAAATATCATCACCCCAGTCCCCTCTACAAAGTCCTAGAAATTTGTAACAAGAATTTTACAGCACCCTGTAGATAAAGACACTGCACAGTTACATATTTCAAAATCTCTGTTTATGAATTATTTAGTATAAATATGTAGGGGAACGCCGTGTTGTAGTCGGTTAAGTCAAATGCTAAAAGATGGAAGGTCGAGGGTTCGAGACCTGATAACGTCAGAATTTTTAAACTAGCAAAATAATGACTCTTGTGTCGACACAGCCTTAAAGAGAAATGAGTACCAGACTAATGTTCTGGGAGCAAAGGCGACCGTCATACAGGGATGACAACCCGGCTGATATCTGCGACCAATTCTAACTTAACGAATTATTTATATGACGAATTTTAATTATATGACGAAATACCTTTGTGACCAACCCCTGTAAATCTATGACACGCCTTTACTTCTCTCCCGAAGGAAGCCACACTCAGGATTAAGTTATAAATGGGATGAGAACTGAGGCTAGTAGATTCCATGCCCAAGACGTGATCGAAATTGAGAAGAAAATTACGGTAATTTTGAATTCTCTAAAGCAGAGCTCATATGTTAGACGGGCGAATGGCGAAGACAACATAACAGTGAGATACATGATCTTTATGGGAAACCAGATATCTGCTTGTATCTTGTAAGCCCTTGTTTTCCTCAACGAGATTTAGGCCTCTCCCCCTACAGGGTAGATATTGAATGATACTAATTTAGTTACACTTCTTTTCGTATACTTGTCATTGGAGTGGCCCGTGGTCAGCGTTCTAACTCATACTGACATCTAGGAAATCAAGGTAGTACTGTGACGGGAAAGTTCAGAAACGTTTGCTTGGAGGCCTTTTTATTCAGGTTTAAGGATCTTATATGGGCCTCAAAATTTTCAGACTCGGGACCCATGGCTTAAAGTCCCTCTCGGAGGACTTGTTACTTGGAATTTTCCATCCTAAAAAATCCATCGACTCCGTCCATGTTTCAAGTGCGACCCTCGGGAACAGAGCCAAGAAAAATACCGATTAGTTCACCGCGGCCGATGGAAACCAAGATATAATATGAAAAAGTAGGTCTCATAGACTGCGATGAGCAGGACATGTGACACGATGCTTACGTCTATCTTGTCGAATAATTCAAAAATCCAAATGTCACACTTGAATGGAGTTACAGGGTTTTGATCCGAGTGGACTGTTTGTAACGTAGCAACGATTGATTGGTTAAAAATTTCGGATACAGAATTATTATTCTGTTTCTGTGGTGCTGTAAGCGATTGGAAAATACTAGTTAAGTATAGCGGCGATATATGGAGTGCATGGAAGTTAGGTAAGTTTGTACACATTCATTTTATAGAAGGTAAAAATAATTGATAGCAGCGTATCAATTATTCAAAATTGCCAGCAAATATAATATGAAAATTTCCACATCAAAATCCAAAACAATGGCAATGTGTGGAAAAAACATACAACGGGTGAAAATTGAGATTGATGGAAAAATTATAGAACAAGTGTCAGATTTCTCTTACTTAGGAAGTGTATTTGCAGAGTATAAGAGTGACATTGATTCAAAATTACAAAAATATAATAAAATGAATGGGGTATACGAAGACATTTTGGTAAACAAATGAGCACAGAGACAAAACTAAGATTACATAACGTCACATCAAAAGCTGCTCTAAAATACGGAAGTGAAATTTGGATTTTAAATAAAAGAAACTCTCATAAACTTCAAGTAAGCCAAATGCGCTTCTTACGATCATTGTTAGGAGTTAATAGACTGGATCACCAAAGGAACACTACTATCAGAGGAAAACTTGGAGTAGCAAGTTTAAATGAAGATATCCAAAGATACCAACAAGAATGGAAAAATCATCTGAGAAGAATGGCAAGAAATAGACTTCCAAAATTGGCATTCCAATATACCCCAACTGGACATAGGGACCAAGGAAGTCCAAAACATCGGTGGAAAGATCAAGACAATCTTCGCTAGGTTTACCGTACAGGCCACATGGCCTAAAACGAATTTGTTCATGATGATGATGATGATGTAAAAATAATTCATATTAGAATACAGTAATAAATATATTTCTTATTAGACACCGGAGCTTCATTTAGTTGAATACTTAGGTCTTCCCAAAGATTTATTTCCATCGCTTCCTATCAGTGATCCAGTTTTTTTTATATTCAACTAGCTAGTGGCCGGAGTGCCTCTAAAATTTAACATATATGAAACTATTATTCTACTAATTATATGGGTGCGAAAAATGGACTCTTACTTTAAGGGAGGAGAGGAGATTACGAGAATATTTGAGAATAAATTTCTTAGGAAAATGTTTGGACCAAAGAGAGATGAACAGACAGGTGAATGGAGGAGACTACATAACAATGAACTACATGGTCTTTATAAGAAGCCAGATATAATAAGAACAGTTAAGTCTCGTAGACTGCGATGGGCAGGACATGTGGCACGAATGAGGAATGTAAGACGAGCTTGGAAGCTTCTTGTAAGAAAACCAGAGGGAAAACGCCCAGTTGGTAGACTAATAATGAGGTGGGAGAATAACATTAATTATGATTTGATGGGAATTATATTATACAGGGACTGACTGAAAACATTAGCTCAGGATAGGGATGTATGGAGAGCTTATGTCCGCACCACCGTGGACCTGTGGGTTCGATACAGCCAGTGAGTTAGTTAGCTAATGGCCAGAGTGCGCTGCTACGCTTAAATAAATGAAACAATATTTTTAAATTTCCGTTTCCGGTAAGCTCCTACACCTAATGTTTTTAGAGCATAACAGCAGCTAAACACTCGCCGTACCTGAAAATGTCTATGCACAAAGTTATGCGTAAGATGTTACCTGGTAAGTCAGCCGTCCTCAACTAAATTATTAAACATATTCAATATGGAGGCCTCTCAGTAACAATGTTTCATCTTCTGCATTTTGACTGGTGCTGATGTTGTTGTACAGGCTGTACAATGGGTTTATGTCTGTGGGTGTGTTCTCATTGAGTAGGTGTGTACTCATTGCTTCTTTTAGAATCTCTATATCTTCAAGGATGTTGTTGTTATACTCTCTGTGTAGTACTGACATGGTATTATCGATTTTATCGAACTGATGGCTCGTTTGTAGTGTGTGTTTGGCAAACTTAATTTTTCTTCGTTGTTGATAATTTTTTTGAATTGTTCAGAATATTTTGTGTTGAAATGTCTTGTAGTTTTGCCTACGTAGCAAGTATTGCAATTATTGCACTTTAGTTTATAAACGCCTTTATTTTCATATTCATTTGTTGCTTCTATATTGTTGGATATGATTTTTTGAGTGATTAGTTTTGAAAGCGATTTTAACAAATAAATATGAAAATAAAGGCCTCTATGAACTGAAGTGCAATAATTGCGAAAAGTTCTACATAGGCAAAAAAAAAGACGTTTCAACACAAGATATTGTGAACACTTCAAACATTTTATTAACAACGAAAAAAATCAAGTTTTGCTAAACACATACTAGAAACGGGTCATCGATAATACCAGTCAGACAATATAACAACAACAGGATCAGCATCCTTGAAGATATAGAGATTCTAAAAGAAGCAAAGAATGCAGACCTACTCAATGAGAACACACCTGCAGACATGAACCCGTTGTACAACCTATAAAACAACATCAGTACCTGTTAAATGCAGAAGATGTACCATTGTTTTTGAAAGGCCTCCATGTTGACACTATTTAATAATTTAATTGAGGACGACTGACTCACTAGGTACCAATTATTATATATTTAACATCTTATTACATAATCTCAACGGTGCTGTAATATTAATTTTAAAAATGTTTGAAGTTAACTTATACGTTTCGACGAATCAAAGATGGAGGTTTGCCAGAGTCAATTCTTATTTTCCGATTTCAGGTAGGCCTAAACCACCCCTTAAAATGGTCGGGCTTTGCTGAGTTTTGGATAATATCTACCTCGATTTATTTTAATAGTATATACTGAGGTTCGTTGTTAAACACAGAAATTTGCGACCGTTAGAACTAATTTTAATTTTCGTTCTAGGTGAACTCCTACAACTGCTGGATTAGAGCATAATAGATAGTGGCTGAACACTCGGCTTACTACAAAACATGTAATGTACAAATTTCCATGAAGATCGGTTGTGGGGTTTAGAAGTCACAAACGTATGCAGGTTGAATTCTGATATATAAAGATTATTCATTTTTGTAACACATCGTTATCCCATCTAATTGTATGTCTGACTTGGAGTCTAGTTGTAAAAGGCTTCACTGGAAGCGTTTTTAAGTATAACAACCTTTCATCCCCATACATGCGCAAAACAAATTAATCATTGCACATATTTTTAAAGTGTTCTACTTATCCACGGTCCATCCAAATATGTTCTTTTCCAAAGCTAATATATTTCGGCCTTTTCAAGATGAGGTTCTTGCTACTTAATTTGGATCCGAGAAGTGATTTGTCAGCATGATACGCTCTGTTGCCTAGTGTGTACCACATATAGTAGTAGTGGTTTACACCCGAGTGGGGGCATTCTTAATCAATCTAATTTAGTAACGCTTATTTTCCTACATATGACAGCTAGTGATCAGCATATCGCCATAAGAGACATGTAGTAGCAAATTAAGGTTGATTAAATTTTGCTCAGAGACACTAGTTTAGGCCTGAGGTTCTTTTACGGAAGTCACGGATTAAAGTCACTGGTGCCTCGGCTTCTTCCAACCTAAATATCCGTCTACCTCGGCAGGATTTATCTGTTGACCCTTGGGTAAATAGGCAGGTAACATAACACATGGACCAAGAGGTTAAATAAGAACCAAGATAATTAAAAGACACAAAAATAGAGCCAAGAATGTTTTTATATTTAGCTATATTTCCTGGCAATTAAAATAATGTATTTGGAAATACACTAAATTTCCACTTGACTAATGTTATACTTTACGCTAGAACATGTTTCAGCAAAAATCCCCCCCCCATCATCACTAAATCTAACTGTTCGGGAGAAACCCATGCACTGCACATAACTCCCTATGGCTGTAATATTATGTAGAGATAGTGTTTATTACAATATATATATATATATATATATATATATATATATATATATATTATGAATTCCGTTCGACATCTCAGTAACCGAAAATATGGAGTTTCTATCTCGACAATTCTACTTAAAATGTATGGTTTTATATCGGTGTATCACGTAACCATAATGTTTTGCAGAGAGCGTAAAATAATAATTTCTGTGATGTTTTCAATTTTATTTTCAATAAGTAATTGTGAATATGGTATGTATACGAGGAGTTACAAAATACATGTCCTGGGTTTTATGTTTTAATACACTACGTCAGGGATCATAATAACCAGTACCTTAACATTAAATACACTACTTTTCGCAGATGATTAGGTTATAATTTCCAATTCACAAAATAACATACAAATAGGACAATACACACTTAATAAAATATTAAAAGATTGTGGAATGGAAATATCAGAGCAAAAGTCAAAAGTAATGGCTTTCGTAGAAGTTCCAAGCAGAAGTAAGCTAATATACAATAACCAATGCCTAGAATAAATACAAAATTTCAATTATTTAGGTTGTGAAATATCTTATCAAAATGAAAAAGATGTGAACAACAAAATCACCAAATTTACACAAATCAAGGGATTATAAATAATAGCTACATTAAAAGCTAAATAACTACAAAATTCAAAATAATAAAAACATATAATACTTTAGCATTACCCTCCCTTTTACACGGAAGTTACATTTGCACAAACGAAAAAGAGACAGGAGCTGAATCAAAGCAACGGAAATGAAATTTCTCAGACGAACAGCAGATCGAAAAAATAATGAAGAAATTTTAGAACAATTAGAAGTTAAATCAGTAGAAGAAGAGCTCAACAGATACAAATTAAACTGACTAGACCAAGTAAAAAGAATGGACAACTCAAGAATTAAAAAACAGTTATGCAATATAAACACAAAGGACATCGTCGACCAGGAAGACCTCTTAAAAGGCTGCTAGATGGAGCCGAAACAGGTCTACAGAGGCCTAATTAGTGACGCATGATGACGTCGCTTTGGTTACTAATTACACAAAATGAAAGTAACTTACGTAATAACTGCGTAGTGTTGGATTTATATAACAGTTCTTTGTTACGTAGGGTTTTGTTTATATTCTACAATAATTTGACATATATGTTATTAATTGAATCTCCAATGATATGAACACCATCCGGTATGTTAGGGTTTTAGTTACAATACAATTAATTATTTAAAGTAATTTAGAGTCTGGTTAATTTCTAGCGTTACATAATAACGTAATATGAACAAATAAAGAAATTAATTAATTAACAAACCCAAGAAAAAACTAACTCAAAGTCTCTTGAAAATGTGATGGATAAAGTCACACAGCTTTCTGTAACAACACTTCTCACCTAAAATATTTGACAAAGGCAGTTGAAATCTATTATGGTAATAACCTAATTTTTTAATAAATTCATGTCTTTTGGAATCAAATGCGGGACACTCAAATAACAGATGTGAGAGAGTCTGGCTGGTGTTTTTTGCATATACAGGTATCAACATCCAGGGATTAAGCCTGTTGGCTCGTTCCGGTTCCATGAAAGCTAGAATTGTTAAAATTGTTCAGACCATCTTCTGTGTGGGCGTCCAACATTTCTCCATTCGTGCGGTTTATAATTTAGCAATAATTTTGGAAATCTTCCTTCTGGCATTCTACCAATATGTCCTTTCCAGTCGTTTCCATATTTAATTATTCGGTCTGTAAGTTTGAAAATATTTAGTTCCTTTCTTATATCTTCATTTCTTTTGTTATCCAACAGGGTATATCCTGCTATATTTCTTAAAAATAGCATCTCACCTGCTTCCAATCTTTGTTCTTGCCTTTTAGTGATCGTCCAACATTCTGATCCATAAGTAAATATCTGTACCTATTTTAAATCGTTCCAAATAATGTCCAAATTTACCGCGTCCAGTCATAAATTGTGTTAATACAACATTTGGTTCTACGTATTTGCACTTTAAACAGTTGGGATGATATAAGCATTTGACATATACACTTTGGGAAACAGAAAAGAAACTTTAATTATTATGTCAAATTGTGCGTGGAAGTCGCTCGGATTCGATCAACGTTCGGGAGGTTTTTCCTCCACCTTTTAGATAAATGTCGGTAAACTTTAGTACCAAAACACTATCCGGCCATAACAATCAATTGTCGTATTCGCCTTGTTCAGTATAGATGTGTGATTGAAAGGCGTGTATAGTGCTGTCTCGGAGGTGGGCCCGGATTGAGTATGGACACTTAGCGACAAAAAGAATGAGCCGCTTCAAAAATTAGAGTTTCTGTTATGTCCCACTGCGCAAACACGAAAAGCCATAGCTGCGGTTCACGAGGTAACGCACTGTTAAATGTTTTAAATACGCTGCATTTGGTTTTAATGGTCTTAAATAGTTAAAGAACAGTGAAGGAGACATGTTTCTAGATATTTAAGAGTGTTGGACAAATGAAATATTACGCAAATTGCGACATTTTAAATAAAGTTCAACTCTCGTTCACAGGGTAAAAGTAAACACGGCAACTAGCATCACACGTTCGAATGGCGTAGATCGTTAAACTACTTACAACAAGATGAAATGTATGTGAAAGCCAGGGTTCAAATCCTTCGACAATTTTTTTATTCATTTGCATTTTCGCAAAATACATCCTATAAAATTTAATTCCTGCCATATAATCTACGTTCACTTTACACTATCTTAAGTAATATTCCTGCCTCTGTAACACAATTTAGCTACCGGTATAAATTTAATTGTGCGTGCAGTGCCACGTTTTAATAATAATGCTATAAATTTATGTAATAAAATATAATATAGCTTCATATATTTATGTGTTTATTTCTTTATTACGTGTTAGTGAGGAAAAAGTTTCAACCTTCAATTAAAATATTTAGTTTATATATGTCAAGTCCATCATAATAATAGCTCATATATGATGGATAATAATAAAAAATATAATAATAATAATAATAGTAATAATAATAATAATAATAATAATAATAATAATAATAATGGGATATATCAATTTATGTGAAGAATGTAATTACCTGGGGATCAAAATTAACTCAAAATGTCCCCAAGAAAATGACATAAAATATAAAATTCAAAAAGGCAGATCGGTAATAACAATGTTAAACGGAGTTTTGTGGGATAAGAACATAAGAATAGATACCAAATTAGAAATTTATAAATCCATAATTCCAAGCACGCTAACATTCGGTGCAGAAAATTGGTATCTGAATAAAAATTTGAGTTTAAAGCTTATGTCTACCGAAATGGATTCTTACAGACTAGACATTCTAAAAAAAAAAATCAGAAATATAATCTCATCACAACAAATGAAAGTCCAAAATTCAATATTAGATTTTGTGAGATACAGACAACTAGAATGGTATGGTCATACACGTAGGATGTCAGAGAAAACATTACCCAGACAAGCTTTGGAATGGATTCCATCTGAAAAAGGAGAGAGAAGAGGTGGACCAGATTTAAATGGATGGATGATGTAAGAAGAGATATGAGGGAGCTAGGTCTGGAATAATTGGAATGAGAAGATAGAGAAGAATGGAGAAAGAAGATAAAAATTTAAAAAGCTTTGGGCATAGGAAGATATTTTATTACACTGTAAACCTGTTTATAAATGAGTAAATAATAATATCAATAATGAAAATATTAATACTTCCAAGTAGTTAGTACGTTTTTTCTTTAATAAAGAATATACAGAATAAAATAGAAAGCACTTTAACAATTTAAAAAATTAACCTCACCGGGAATCGAACCTGTCACCTTTTGTCTACGAATCAAGCCACTAAACACTGGGCTACGCTCTCGCTACCTTGTTGCGTTTAGAAAGAGTACTCTTCAAGGGAAGAAGGAAAACGTATTGTAGCTCTACTGTACAATTAATTTACTCATGTGAATCGCGCGTTAGAACTTGAGAAATATTCGAGATCTAGAGTCGGACCATTCTTTTTGTCGCTAAGTGAACATGTTCCAAAGTTTAAACATGCTCTACCGACAAGTCTTGTCCGGGTGACATAGGAGACCTAAACGTAGTGCCTACAAAGGGAGAGGTTAACCCCTTAATTGGTGAAATTAATGTTTTCATGTCAGCTTATTTAAATGCGTCTGACTGGAGTGAAAACAAAGTATGCATAACCATAATTTATTTTGTAGGTCTATATATTGTTGTATAATTTTATACAAACTTAAATAATTTTTACCGATTAATTTTTCCACTATTTATTAAGAATATTAAATAAATTAAAGCACTGAATCTTACAGGATTCACTGCCAAATTAGGGATAAGAAATAAAGGAAGAACTCTAACAATGTGTTAAGTATTTGCACAGACAGGTTATTTTGAACATATACGAGTTATATACGAATAGTAAACTATACTATTTAAATATCAATTGTTTTACAAACGCATCTATTTTCATGACGGCTCCTTGTTATGGTGTGTGTGGGAGACGAGGTCTTCATTCCAGTTCTCAAAACATAAAAATAATCAAATTTTAAACTAAGGACCGTTCAAAATATCGGATATATAGCAAACATAATTTCACTTTCAATGGAAAAGGTGTAAATTAATTAAATCAAAGAAATTTAACAACTGATAATGATATATTTTTCTTCCGAGACCGTGGGTACCCTTCATCAAATTGGATAGGTAATAGATGAAGAGTAGCTAATCTAGCAAATGCTAAAGATAAAATACTCAATAAATTTCTTGGGGTGGTGATCTCCGAGTAGGTTACATTATATACCTCCTCCATAACCAGTTTTTTTTCTCTATTCGTCTAAGGTTCATTTGATAAGAACTGACAAAAATGACTAATATGTTTTGTCTTATTTCGCGTAACTCGTAAATTGCTTAATACGTTACAGGCAAAATTCATAATAAACGAATAATTTTCTTGCTACCTTCATTACTATGTTTAAACAACTATTTATTACCTTTTTTAACATAACAATGCGAAAGGTCACTCAATAAAATAAGGTATGACGTCGCGGTACAACAATGACATCACGGTCACGTGGTTTCGGATGAATAATATTTGAAAATTTGTTTAGTAAAAAAATAATTACAATTTCGCGTTCTTTTACTTCAGGAAAATCTGAATTACTAAAAAACAAAATGTTTTTTACAGCGTAAATGAATAAGGGAAAGGATAAATGTGGCTGTGAATTAAGAAGATTGTGTGACAATTTCTCTAAAACACGAGGTAATTTAGTTGCTTTTAGAGGATTAAACATAGCATATTACGATGCGAGGTTGGGAAGTGGTTTTTACAGAAGCGAGGATATGTTTAAGAACAAAGCGATAGCGAGGTTTTTAATTTCCGAGATTCTGTAAAACACTTCACAAACATGCATTGTTCACTATTTCTTTCGTGAAGGTGTTTTCAAAATAATAAATAATAGTAAAATAGTAACATGTGTTGTAAATATTTGCGTTCTTTATAAACAACTGACTAACGTTAACAGTGTGGGCAATGTTTATTAGTTGAGAGGCCGTGACACCAATCAGTCATAAAATGGCAGAAAGTACGTACTTACTGTTTTATATTTTTGCAATTAAAGTTCAGTTCTTTTAAAACGCAGTGATGTGTTTCTTATAATGTATATTAACACTACATTTCGGATATATCTCTGTATACACATTGAATTTAGTATACATAGAGGACAGTGGTTTTACTTCCCACACGCGTTTCGTAATATGTAATATTACACTATGGTTATTTAGGTGGGAAACTCCGAAATGTTGGTGACTGAGCTTTCAACCATGGTCGCCATTGCTGTAAGTACGACAAAACAAACTATAGAGAAAAAACTTTTTTTATTCCACCACGTTCTCATTTTCGAATTTTCTGATATTCATTCCTGGCACGACGTTATTGTAACCCATTTCTGAGGTTGGGGGGCCTGGAAGGTGGAGTTACGCTGCCCCGATGATACATAAAAGGTATTGACGCGCCAGAAGAGGTGTTGATGCATTGGGGTACATGATATGCTGATGTGTTACACTTTGGAATGTCTTCTCTCCGTATGTTACTCTAAGTCTTGCTGTAGGTGTTGCAGCCTCCATGACTACATTCCATTAGAAATTATTTCAACATTATCAAGTACGCAATTCGAACATGTCTAAATGGTACAAAGAGTAGGGTGCGGGTAGGCAAACAGTTATCAGATGCTTTTGAAATTCACTATTCGATTTTCTACTAGAGCACGCCATCAAATCTTTATAGGATAAAGAAGGTGCACTGCTCAATGGTATTAATAAGCTGTTAGTTTGTGCTGATGATGTAGTGTTATTAGGTGATAGCGAGGAGAGACTACGGGCCAACATGTACATTCTACTTAGTAACACTAGTAAATTGGGACTGGAAGTAAACATCAATAAAACTAAATATATGACCACACTTAGAAATATATTACATAATGAGACAGGCAAGTTAGTGACAAATGAGGGAAATTTAGAAGAAGTGGCTGAACTCAAATACCTAGGGAAAATTTACAAGTAGGAATAAAGTGCAGAAATAAATTAAACACAGGCTCAATTCTGGAAATGCGTGCTACTATGGATTACATGGATTCTTGTAAAAAACGGAAAAAAATGTAACTGTGTTATATCATATGGATACAAACAATGACTTTAACTTTAAGGGGGGGAGTAAAGATTATGAGAATTTGAAAATAAAGTTCTTTGAATTTCTTTTTTGACAAGAAAGACAGACGAACAGGCAGATGCACCAAGAAGAATATTATGATGATCTTTATGGAAAACCATAAATAAATCTTAAATTTCACATACTGAGGTGGGTCGACATGCAGTCTCTCCCATTCACCTGTCTACATGCCACTGTTTGGTCAACAGAACTCCCTATGCACTTTATTGTCAAATATAAATATTTTCTCATGTCTTAAACTAAATCTGTTTTGCATCCTTTTATTATATGACTTGAAGAATCGCCATTTTATGCAATATCAATTTGACATTTCTGAGACACGATATTCCGTAGTGTGTATTGTAACTTATTCCACCGTTTCCAGAGTGGATCCTATGCACAATTTATTTTTGTGTGCTACTGTTGCAAGTTATTTGAATTCAGACAATACACAAAAAATACCTATAATTTTCTGTTGATATTTTGCATGCATATGAAGAAGAAACTATACAACTACCATAATAACTGTGAAAATGTACTAATCTCTTATAAACTTTTATTTTTCTAGGAAACTACGTTTGAAATCCTATTTGATGCAATGAAGATAAACAATGCAAAATTGAAAACAATAGCCTAGTATATGGAAGTCATTCAAATAATCCCAGCTCTGCGAGTGTGAAAAATAAATTATATGAGAAGGAAAAACTGTTTGGTAAGAAAATAGTAGCCTGGATGGATGCTACAAAATGGTTGATTTCATTACGTAATAGATAATAGATTGTTTGAACTTTATGGTTGAAAACAGGTCATTTATATCAACTTAAATATAAAATACCTCACCTCAACATACATATATTTATTTACATGCAGAACCATTGCTCAAAAAACACAACGTCAAACAAATCACATACAGGATGTATCCATTTTTAATTGAAAATTTCTTAAACAAATAAAAACAATATATTACATGGAAACTAATTCTGTGTGCATCTACCAATTTACGCTAGTTTACTGTCACTTGGATTCATTTACCTTTAGGAGAGTAGTAAAACACCTTCATACTGTGATACTTAGAAATGAGTTTTCTTAGGAAATATAATATAGAGATGTAAATGCAAATTCATCTCTCCACATAAGCATATCTTTTTTGGAGCCCGTGAATATTGGATGAGGAAGTTGTATGTAAGGGTACGTATGTGCCAATTCTTGGCTCAAGAAAAGTTCCAGATTTTGTCCAAATAGAGTCTGTGTGGATCAAGATAGTACTTGTTATATTAGGTTATATTTCTTGTACCTCTGTGTGTTGTGCTGCATTTATTGTTTTTCAGTTTATTAAATGAACCTGCGGATGAATTCATGAATCAAGAATAACGATTGTACGTTCATACTCCACTCGTGGGGACGTGGCAGATAAGTAGTCAGGCGCCTGATTCTTCAGGTAATTGATCCGTGTTCCTGGGAGTGCAAGCGGAGTAAACCCACGATCATGGGATACATTAAATAAGAACTACTAGATCAACCCGAGAGTGTTGTTGTGGGCACACGCGGCTTATGTCGGGATATAAATGGACGGCGGGAATGGACAAAACGTTTTAATAGGTAAGTGCTCTTCTTTTTCCAATACTTATTCGAAGTTTGTAGGATTTTGTAGTGTATATACGTCCAATACTAACTTTCGACCATTGTGCTTTGTTCGTTTTATATTTTAAATTCATAATGAGTGTTCAAATTTTGTTTGATTTTATTGGAAACCACCAGCTTACTTCTTCTTCGGCTTCCCCCCACTTATAGGTTTACCGTCTTCAGTCTCCATTCATATCTACCTTTCCAATCTCCTCCTTTGAAATTCCTATCATCCATTATAATTCTCACGCAAGTTTTCCATTTCCGTCTTGGTCTGCCATGTTTATTTCTTTCAACGGGTGACCATTTGTATATAGTTTTTGGTTATTCATCATTTTCCATTCTGTGTACATGCCCATAAAATTTAAAAGTTTGATTTTCAATCCTGTTAACAACACATGTACTGACATCAATTCCTTTTCAAAGAAAATCTTTTCTTACTTTATCCTGTTTTTTTTAAGGCTTCTCCCAAGATAATCAAATTCAACTGTTCTAATTTTATTCTTATATAATTCCGTCGAAGACCATGTTACAATTCCATATGACAAAATATTCTATATTATACTCTTATACATTTTCATCTTAGTTTCCTTTGTAATATTTTTGTTCCAAATTATTCCATGTAATGTCTTAGTTCCATTTTTAGCAATTTAAATTTTTTAGTGTGTATATCTCTCTCACTTGCACCTAAACATATAATTATTGACCCAAAATATTTAAAAATTTCACTTTTTTTAACTTCCCTGTTTCAAGTATGAGGTCTTCCACATCTTTTCTCAAACACATATATTGTGTTTTCTGTAAATTTATATTCAATCCCCATATTTACATTCTTCCACTAGTTTATGTAATATTTAATGTTCCTTTAGTTTATTTTTACTAAAGAGTGAAAAGAGGGGAAGTGTGTATTTAATTTCTGAATGGTTTTATTATATTTATTATTGTAATTATCTCTATAATTCAAATAGACTGAAATGATGTGTTTTATAATATGTAATTAGAATTAAGGTCGAATGAAGTGTGATTGAGGAATGCCGACCGCAGGTTACTTGCAAACAAGGTAAGATTCGAGTTAACTTTATAAATATAAAATATAATTTATAATGTCTTTGAGTTTTATGTTTAAGTTAATGTCATTTCATGTCTCATAGAATTTAGAATTGATCAGGTGCATTATTTAGAATTCAATATTCTATGTAGACAAACGCCCTGTACATTTTTTTACCTCAGACACAAGACTCTTTGGACTAACCGCATGCAACGTTTGTTAATACAAGGATGGGAATGTGCCTGAACTACAACTTCGTCCAATTTTACGCCAAACAAAATCTACTTATGTGGGTGATGATTTTTTTAAATTTACATTTCTAATTTGCATTTCTACAAAACCTCTTATTTTGAACAATTTACGCCAAACAATACCTACTTATGTATTCACTTAGGCTTGAACGGCCGGAGTTATTACGATGATCTTGAAGTAGATTTCCTTGGTGTAGGCCATGGTCTTTGAGGCATGTTATCGCAAGACGACCCTTGAGAACGCCGCACGCAGTCTCTGGCGAAACGTTGTGGAACTTCAAGCCTCAAGACCACGGCCCACAGCCCAGAAATCTACTTCAAGATCAACATAACATTTACTTATGTGGGTGATTATTTTTTATTTACATCTCTATATTGCATTTGCAGAAATCCACCCATTTTGTGTGTCACAATTACAGCAAACGTGCCATGTGAAGATGAATGTGGTGCACTACATTTGTATGAACAACCTATGAATTCTATTCAGTGTAAACTGATGTCTAGTGACACAAGATATAAAATGACTGCTGACTCTGAAATTAGTTCCTAAGTAATTATTTTCCTTCCTTCAAGAAATTTTCAAATGAGTATAAAAAAAACTGTATGAGAATTTGTTTCAAGTTGTGTTTTCTTGAGGAATGTTTACAATCTGCACTCTACGTGTTACTGATTATGTTTAAATAACTTAATAAGTTTATATTCAGTGTAGATAATATTTTGGAAACGCAATTCTTCGAAGTGAATGTTATACCAAGGTTCTCTATATTTCGCATTTCTAATTCATAACACTTTTCTTTGGATTTCGTTTAAAGATTAATTTCTATTCTTTGTTTTACAGACGATAATTATTTTGATCCATATTTGGTTCGTCTTCCGGGCTTATAGGCCGTGGTCTGGTTGACTTCTTACTCGACGTTTCGTCTACTGCTGCGGTAGACATCATCAGGAGATACTGCGTGCTTTCTGTGAACTCCTCAACAGTCGGCTGCAGACTGGCTGGTCGTTGGAAACTGTCTCTCTGTTTATAGCTAAACCCCGGGTGGAGGGGAGGTTTTCTGCGCGCACCGAGTTTTGCGCTGTATTGCCGTTTGCAGAAGTCATAGGCTTCGTTGTGTTATGCAGTGTTGGGATCCAAATTTTGTTTATCTTCATGGTTTCTTCTTTTTTGTTGAAAAATTTTTTTGTTTATATATTTCTATGGCTTCTCTGTATAGTCTGGTGTAGTAATGTGATGTTTGTGATAATACCTGAGTATCTTCAAATCTTATAATATGTTGTTGGTTGTTCATCAAGTGTTCCGCTACTGCCGATTTTTCATTTTGTTTTAACCTGCAGTGTCTCATGTGTTCTTGTAATCGTGTGTTGATCATTCTTTTTGTTGTACCGATGTACACCTCTCCACAACTGCACGGGATACGATATATACCGGCATGACTTAAAGGGATCTCTAGTGTCTTTGGCTGGGCGCAGTATATTGCTGATTTTTTGTGTTGGTTTGTAGGTTGTTGTTATGTTGTATTTCTTTAATATTCATCCAATTTTCTCTGTTGTTGTTTTGATATAAGGTAGGTAAACCTTACCATTTATCTCTTCCTTCTTTTCGTTTTCGGGCCTGTATTTCTTGGGATTTATGGCTCGACGAAAATCTGTTTTGCTGTATCCATTGGTAAGAAAAGCTGCATGGAGATGATTGATTTCTTCTTGCAGATACTGTGGTTCCGAAATCCTTTTGGCTCGTTCAACCAGGGTTTTTATTATCCCACGTTTTTGTCTCGGATTGTGGTTAGACTGTTTGTGTAGGTATCTGTCTGTGTGAGTATTTTTCCTGTAAACCTTCCTTTAAGTCATGCCGGTATATATCGTATCCCGTGCAGTTGTGGAGAGGTGTACATCGGTACAACAAAAAGAATGATCAACACACGATTACAAGAACACATGAGACACTGCAGGTTAAAACAAAATGAAAAATCGGCCGTAGCGGAACACTTGATGAACAACCAACAACATATTATAAGATTTGAAGATACTCAGGTATTATCACAAACATCACATTACTACACCAGACTATACAGAGAAGCCATAGAAATATATAAACATAAAAATTCCTTCAACAAAAAAGAAGAAACCATGAAGATAAACAAAATTTGGATCCCAGCACTGCATAACACGACAACGAAGCCTATGACTTCTGCAAACGGCAATATAGCGCAAAACTCGGTGCGCGCAGAAAACCTCCCCTCCACCCGGGGTTTAGCTATAAACAGAGAGACAGTTTCCAACGACCAGCCAGTCTGCAGCCGACTGTTGAGGAGTTCACAGAAAGCACGCAGTATCTCCTGATGATGTCTACCGCAGCAGTAGAAGAAACATCGAGTAAGAAGACAACCAGACCACGGCCTATAAGCCCGGAAGACGAACCAAATATGGATCAAGACGCCGGCCGTGAAAGCCTACAATTAGATAATTATTTTGCTAAAAATGTGGATACAGTTAATTTATCCAACAACGCTATGAAGTTTGTAATAAATTTGGTGTGAAAACAATACAGCAAATTAAGAACTCCTAATATTTGAGGTCAGAACAGCAAATCATGCTGCTTGCTTTGTCCAGTAAATGGATCCGAGTGACTGGTCCTTCCTGATTCTCGATGGGGGATAATTGTAGGAATCACCGAGTGTTACTGGAACACTTCTAATTGTAGTACTGTTATTAACTTAAATTTTCTTATCGATATATTTACAGTTTAGTGAAACATATTACAATGTTATTATAAAGTTCGATTATACGTCTGATTGAAATCAAGTAGAACAACAAGAAATTAATTTTCATTGTGTAATTATCATAAGTAATGCCACGAGTGATTTCCAAATTATCGATATATTCACGACTCACGAAGTGAGGAGTGAATTTATCTAGAGAATTTGGAAATCAAGAGTGGCATTTGTTAGGACTATTTAACGAATAAAATAAAGCTGTTTACTCACAAATCATTATTTAACTACAGTTATTTAAAAATATTTTTATATTTAAAGTAAACGGTGATGTTTGAAAACTAATGAGAAACGATAGGTAGCCTACGCTTCTACTGCTTCTTTTGTTTATCACTGCAACCAGATCATACTATTTATTGCCAAAGGAACGCAATATTGTAAGAATGCTCTCTAGTGGAGAAAAAATGAAACACATCAATCTGTATATTAATTCATTTTTGATGTCGTATACATTTAAGAAAGTGCAAACAGTGGTTTCTTTTTTTGGTGGTATAATCAATTGCTACAAATGTTGACATGTAAGCACTATTATATACAATCTGGTAGCCGTATTTGTTATAGGCTCAGTCACTGCAAAATAACGGTCAGACCTGTTCAGAATATTAAAAACGAGGAGCTTTGCTTAATATATGATAATCCTAACGTTGATAATTATTTCGTGAAACACGTCTCTGATTGGTTGTAATACAGAAATCATTGAAACGTGATTGGTCATTGACTCCCATTTGGGGCATGAGTTAAATAGTCACAGTGAAGAAGTTTATATTTATTGTTCATGGAATATGCATCTAAGTTCGTACATGTAGAAAGAATCCATTTAGGAACTACTACTGGCATAAATAATATTAAATGGCACTATCGAGCCAGTAGGTCCATGGTCATGCTGACATAAGCTCTCCATACATCCATACCCTCAGCTAATATTTCCCAATTATAACTTGTATAATGTAATGTAATCATTGTTAATATTATTCTCCCATCTCATTATTTGCCTGCGTACTGAGGTTTTCTCAAGTTTCTATACACCTCTTTCATTCCACATTCGTGCCATATGTCCTGCCCATCGCAGTCTACAAGTCTTAGCTGTTCTTATCATATCTTCCTGTAGAGGTAATCTAGCTCACATTTAAGTAGTCTTCTCCATTCACCTGTCTGTTCATCTCTCTTTGGTCCAAAATGTTTCCTATGAACTTTATTCTCAAATATTCGTAATCTCCTTTCCTCCCATAATGTAAGAGTCCATGTTTCGCAACCATATAAGATAACTCGAACGACAACAGTTTTACATACTTTCAGTTTATTATTTTTTCATAAGTCATTTTTTTATAATTACTTTTGTTCCGATGTGATCTGTCCAAACAGAGCCAAATATTTTTGTATTTTGTGTACAAATTTGTTTAGTATGAATGCGCGTGTGTGTGTGTGAACGATGTGTTTCATCTTAAATGTTGTGTTGTCTCGGAGGAGGCCTTGACATTGGGCTGATCACTCCTTCGGGGAGGCCCTCAGTGTCGTATGGACAAATAATTATGTACGTTATCCATAGTTAAAAATCCTTCTTACGAAAAGTCGTGTCACTGTAAGGTCCGGATGTCACGTGGCACGTAAAAGTACCAATAAGTCAGGAGGTTAAACTGCGCTAATGGAACGGAAAAAAATGAAAAGTAAAAATTTCCAAATTATGTATCTTATTATAATTACTGAAATGAATACGTTTTTGTGTCAATTAAATCTACAATCCTGCCATCTAGAAGAAGTCAAGGGAACAACTGATTAAAAAAACAATTGATAATCCGATAAGATTGTCGAAGGATGTAAATGCAATAACTGTAAAATGCTGCTCTCTTGTTTAAACGCATGATTTGTTATCTGAGCACAGCCACTCTATAAAGATAATCTTATCTTTACGGCTTTCACATTCTGAGAACCGAGTAGCATCAGTAAGGCTAGGATATTTATGTAATATTAACATGAAAAATATGTACATATTTATGTAATAATATCATGTAAAATATGTAAGACTATATAAAATTTCCTTGACATTTGTAGTATTAAATGCATTAAAATTTATTTTTTGGACAAATTTTATTTTTAAATTAACTTCAACATAGACCAAGTTTGAAGGAATGGGACTGTTAAATGTGTGACAACGTGATAAGAAGGATATCGTCACGTTTCTATTGTAAAGTGATCCTACTTAGGGGTATTGGGAGGTTAAGGCTCTCCTCTTTCTAGACATTCGGCACAAGATATCAGCCTTGTGTGATAACCGCCTTTACTCCTACAACAGAGTATGGTATTGCTTTTTGTTAGAGGCTGAGTCGACCCCGGGCCAGAAGGTTAAGAAGTTTAAAAATTCTGATCCCATGGGTTTCGCCTCTCGACTTATACTTACTTACTTACTCACTGGCACTATCGAACCCGTAGGTTCATGGCCGCGCGGACAAAAGCTCTCCATACATCCCTATCCTGAGGTAATGCTTTCCAATCATTGCCTGTATAATCTACTTCCCTCAAATCATAGTTAATGTTGTTCTCCCACCTCATTCTTGGTCTACCAACTGGGCGTTTTCCTTCTGACTTTCCTACAAGAAGTTTCCATGCACGTCTTTCATTCCCCATACGCGTAACATGTCCTGCCCATCGCAATCTACGAGACTTAACTGTTCTTATTATATCTGGCTTTCTATAAAGACCATGTAGTTCATTGTTATGTAGTCTTCTCCATTCACCTGTCTGTTCATCTCTCTTTGGTCCAAAAATTTTCCTAAGAACTTTATTCTCAAATACTCGTAATCTCCTTTCCTCCCTTAAAGTAAGAGTTCATGTTTCGCACCCATATAATCTCTCGACTTATAGCTTGTAGAATATTGCATTAACCAACTATACCACTGCATATTTAAACTATTTCATTCATAAACAGAGTAGATCGTTCGGGTTTAAGAGGTATATTGTAATGTGGAACCTTATACCAAAATCTTCAGTGCCATCCTCTATCTATATTTATCGTATCTAGAAAATGTAATTATTCTTTGACGGTTTCTGAGCAGCTTTTTCATAGGTTGGAAGAAGAGTTTCATTGTATAATCAGGTATCTGAGTTTTTATTGTAAAATATTATCCCAGACTGTTTTAGATTATTTTCCATTTACAAAAATTATTTTTATGTGGCAGAATATTTAGTATTACATTAAAAAATCTTTAAAATATGTAAACATATGTAATTATAATCAAATATGTAAAAAATATGTAATGGTAAATGTTCATATTTGATTAACAAGTTTCTAATTCGTGGACAGTTATACAATTTTAGCCACGTATAAGCAAAGGGAAGGATTATGTAATTACATACGAATTCTAGCCTTAATTATCAGTTACTGGACAAGCATAATACATTCAACGCTAGACTCCTATCTAACAAAACTAAAAACTAAAATGGTCCATTACGCAGGAACTGCTACACTAAGTGAATTCCACACAAAGTACAATTTAGCAGGTTTAGGGATTACATCTCTCTTTTTGTTAACTAAATCGTATGAATCCAGTTAAGTTGCAACAAGGAAGTAGAACATCTCTTCCGAGCCAAGTTCCAGTTGTAATGTAAACAAACCTGATGTATGACTGAGTTTCATTGATCGAATAAAGGTCACCTTCAAAGGTGTAAGATAATGTAGTTCGCTCTCCAACACTCGGAATAAAAATACTGTAAATGTATATTATCCAGCGCACGTCTGTATAACTTATATCGGAAGATCTTAAAATATATAATTACAAATTTAATATTTAAAAAAAACATTGTTTTGTCATTATGCTTGCACAATGCAGAAAAAGTGGAATTTCAATTGTTTCAAAATGGCAACATTTATATAGATTCCTTGATTATTGGAAAGCAAAGCATTTGAAAAGCGGAAAGAAAAAAAAATATTTTGAATAAATTCAAATTGTTTAGTGGAAAATATCGCACATTAACAATTGACGATAGGGTGAAAATAGTAACAGAATTTACAAGTGAGTCACCAAGGAACATACATTCTACTCATTATGAAAATGTACCTGAAAATGAAGGTTATAAACTGACATTATGGAATGAGCGTAAACGATTAATTAGGTAGGAACACACACATATATGACATATGAAAAATTAATGCCTTGAACCCGGATCTCTGGATTGATATTCGAGTGCGCTACCACTCTTACGCTCTTAAGCAAATCTAGTACAAACATTTATTTTCTTTATACGTAGTCTCAAATATTACGAGAAGTAGCGGGAACTCGATCTCCACTGCCACCTAGTAGCTCTTATATCAAGTAAGCAAATTAAAGTGGTAGAGCACCGGGTTCAAATCCCGTCCAGGCATTTATTTTTCTTTTGTTGAATCAAGCTTGCATTTCTCAATGACAAAAATTTAATCATAGCATCGAAATATATATACATCTGTCACAAATAAATAAAGGATGGAGGAAGTTCCTAATTATATTTGTAGCATCTTATGTTGTTCTCAGTGTTAATTCCAGTAAAATAGTACGTTCCTTGTGAATAAAGCTTATGTTGTACACAATTGTGCTTATGGCGGGTAAACGTTGTACCACGGATCTCCCAGGAAATGAAATCGGCGGAGTAATATTTTATGCAAGTTTGTTTACACTACAACCGGAACTTGGTTCGGTACTAGTATAGATCGATTTTAAAAATTAGGTTTTCAGGCAAAACTCTTCTCCAATAGCCAAATTATGCTGCTTTTGGAGAATACATTTCTCGAATTTTGTTTAATGCTTAACTGTTATGTTGGCCACTAGATGGTGTTGGAACGAATTCCCGCTACCTCTTGTGTGAATTGAGAATATATAAGAAAAATGTATGTTTGTGTTGGAATTCTTGAGTAGCTCAGTTGGTTAGAGCGCTAAACGTACAGAGTTTAGAGACTCGGGTTCAAATCCCGACCCAAGCATTCATTTTTCTTTTCATATCATATATATATTATTGGTGTACAAGAGGAGCCGGACATCATAGACATTATAGAAAAGAAAAGATTACAGTGGTATGGCCATGCAAAAACAATTTTTATGGAATGGAACGCTGTAGAAAGGAGGAAGAGAGGAAGGGCGAAGAAAACTTGGATAGAAACGGCACAAGCAGCTATGAATATCAAGGGATTGGAGGAAGATTAATGGATGGACAGAGAGGAATGACTTTTGGTTTCCGAAAGACGGCGGCAGCTGCCATGATACCGGATGATATATATATATATATTATAATTATAATTCCAAACACCAAACAAAAAGTTAAGAATAAACAACGCGTTTCAATAACGAAGTTTTCATTATTAAGTCTTGAAAATATAGCTTTGCTGTTGGAACCCATTGACTATTTTATTACTATTTTTGTGTTAGGGATTATATATATATATATATATATATACTGTAGCCCTCCGCTGTGGTCTCGAGGTAGCGTGCTGCCTTGTCACACAGCGGGTCCGGGTTCGATCCCCGGTCGGGGCAGTTTTTCTGGGTGAGATTTTTGTCGGGGTTTTTCCTTACCTGCAAGACAAATGTCAGGAAATCTTAAAGACCCAAACGTCTCCGAAATCATATGGCCATCATCACCATCCTTATCATTTTCATCATCATCATCATCATTATACTTTACCGGTGTGTAAAGCAACAGGAAGCTATCACACCTACAATTACCTAGCATAGCATGAAAATGCTATGATTGCAGTGAAGGACCTGCCTTCGGGCATAATTACTATGGATGGATGGATGGATATACCATAATAATTCTGCCCAAGGGCAGATCTTTCACCGCAATCACAGCATTTGCTCGCCATGCTTTGCAGATTTACTACGGAATTATAGATGTGGTAGCTTTCGTTGCTTTCCAGAGCGGTGAAGGGTGATGAAATTATAAGGATGATGATGATGGCCGAATGATTTTCGGGGACCGTTGGGCCCTAAGCTTCCGAAAATCTGTCTTATAGGTGATGAACGACCCGAAAAAACCACCCAAGAACCTGTCCCGTCCGGGAATCGTTCACGGACCCGCTGCGTGACAAGGTAACTCGCTACCTCGAGACCACGGACTATATATATGAACACCAAGAAATTGTATATAATTTTTTTTAAATGCCCCAGATTGTCTTTCGATATTCCTAATGTTCTCTCCTGGCATGGCGTACTTGTAACCCACTTATAAGGTTGGGGCGCCTGAAAGGCGGGGTTACGTTTCCCCGATGATATGATGGGTGATGATGATAGTGGTGCGCCAGGAGAGTACCTACTCCTAAAATGAATACGAATGATGATGATTGTGATGGCCTAATAATTTCGGGGACCGTTTGGGCCTTAACGTTTTCCTGACATTTGTCTTACAGGTGAGGAAAAACCCCGATAAAACCTCACTCAGAAAAACTGTCCCGATCGGGATCGAACCCAGGCCTGCTGCGTGACAGTATATAATAATTATATAATGGTTTATTTGACATAGTGTTGTTTGTTGCTATGAAACAGATATCGCATATAAAATAGATACAAACAAAATATATTAATTTGCGTACAAGTGATTCTAATAAATGAGTTTTAAAATTGTACGTATTTCCAGTCCATCCTTGTATCGAACTAAGTAGGGAGGTAAGTAGATAATAATTTAGCTTCCTTGGGTGGTAAATTCTAATTACTTGTGAATACAGATCAACATAGTACTAAACATAACATAGCGTGAGAAAAAACAAGTATTGTGTAGTTTATTGCTATTCAGAGCGTGTTAACAAATAACGTGTAATTGTATCAGTGATATGACATTAGGTGTTAAGACTTTTCTCCGTCCTTCTAACAACTTGCTAACAAATAACAATCAAATACCTATTTTTACTTTTTTTTTCAATAGTAAAATCAAAGACATCCTCAGTAATTTAAAATCAATTAGAATATTATCCCTGTTTGTTTAAAGAACTGGATTATATAATATACTCACATCTAACAGTCTATGTAACTTTCTTGATGAACGCAAGTCTGGCTTTGGAACGAAACATCACACAAACTCCGCACTTTTGCACGTTATAGAGAACATTAAATGTTCTATGGACAAAAGTGACAACAGTTCTACTAGACTACAGCAAAATCTTTGATACTGTAGACATAAACTTCCTCCTAGCTAAACTAAAGGTATTACATGTCTGAGGCAACTCTGCCTTGATTGGTTTAGTTCTTACAAATCACTAGCAATCAATTCCTGTTAATAATCTAAGTTTCCCCCTGCATTTTGTGAAGACAAGAATAAATAAAACCTAAAGTATTAGTTGTTATCAGTTATTATAAGTAATGACACGAGTGGTTTCCAAATTATCTAGAGGATTTGAAATGCAAGAGAGGCATTTGTTAGGACTATTTAATGAATAAAATTGAGCTGTTTGCTCACAAAGTATTATTTAAATATAGGTATTTTAAAATATTTATATATTTAATGTAAACGGCGATGTTTGAAAACAAGTGAGAAATGTTTGGTTTATTTCATTCATTCATCACTGCAACTTTATCATACTATTTATTGCCAAATAGGATCGCAATATTGTAAGAATACACCCTAATTGAGAAAAAAATGAAGCACATTAAACTGTAGGCTATGTTATAACCAACATTACAGGTTATTAATTCATTTTTTCGAAAACAAGTCAATAAAATCAGTATTCAAACACAATTATTGAACACACAATTATCAAATGTGTAGGTCGAAGGACTCTGTTCATTATTTGTTATATTCAAGTTCAATAGTCGGTCACTGCAGATTAATGCTCTGACCTGTTGTGAATATTAAAAAGGAGGAGCTTTCTTTAATATGTTAAACACAAGTATATAAATATCGAGGTGAAACACGACTGTGATTGGATGTAAAACAAAATTCATTGAAACGTGATTGGTCATTGACTCCCATTTCAGGCTTGAGTTAAATAGTTATAAGTAATGCCATAATTGCATATTATCTAGATGATTTGGACATCAAGAGTGGCATTTTTTAGAGCTATTTAACGAATAAAATTAAACTGTTTACTCAAAAGTCATTATTTAAATATAGTTACCACTCTTTTAAAATATTTATATATTTAATGTAAATGGCGATGTTTGAAAACAAATCAGAAATGTGAGGTTATGTATATTCACTGCAACCTGATTATATTATTTATTGCCAAATAGGATCGCAATATTATAAGAATGCACTCTAGTGGAGAAATAATGAAGTACATCAAACTGTTCATTATAATCAATATTGTAGGTTATTAATTTATTTTGTTAGTAAACAGCTCAATAAAATGAAGGAATCTGTTCATTATTTGCTACATTCAATGTATTTGTTGGAGAAAAATAATGCTCTGAGCTGTTCAGAATATTAAAACGGAGGAGATTCCTTTTTCACAAAAGCAGGAGCTGATAAAGACAAATCGATAAAGAGTGAGGTGAAACATGACTGTCATTGGTTGTAAAGCAAAATTTATTGAAACTTGATAGGTCATTGACTACCATTTGGGGCATGAGTTAAATAGTCAAATATATTGTTAAGCCTATTATTGTTGTGATAGTAGCACTAGTCCTGGTAGTATCACAACTAACTCACAGACACTATCGAACCCGTAGGTTCATGGCCTTGCGGATATAATCTCTCCATACATCCATTTCACGACCTAATGTTTTACAATCATCTCTTGTACAATTTACTTCTCCAAATCATGGTCAGTATTATTCTTCCATCTCATTCTTGGTCTACCAATTGAGCGTTTTCCTTCTGGTTTACTTACATAAAGTTTCCATGCCCTCTTCCGTGTCACATGCCCTGCCCATTGCAGACTTAACTGTTATTATACACATTTTTATCCAGTGGTTTCATAGTCCGAAATAATATCAGTCTATTACAAGTTTCTTTTTTATCAAATATTAGTAATATTATTAGTTAATTCAGATAGTCTTTAAACAGTGACAATAAAATTAAAGGAAGGTGTCTTTTGTTCAAATTCAATATTTTTTTAAAAAAATGAAGTTTCTTTAATACCCTGACAGACAATAAATAAGCACTTTGCGAAGATTTCAAATGGGTTTGTTAGTAATTTTTTGATAATGAAGAAAGATCCTCTTTTCAAGGATGGTATCAGCAAACTTAATCATAATTATAGATAATATCATCATCATCATCATCCTTCACGTATTATGTCTTTGCGTGTTCTGATCTCACATCTGTTCAGCCCAACGCTTTCTTGGTCTTCCCACTGATCCTCGTCCTACAGGATTATACATCAGTGCCATCTTTGGTATCCTATCATGTGTCATTCTTCGCAGTTGCTCCTTCCAATTGTTCCTTATTCTTCTATTTGTTGAAGAAGTGGTTGTACTTTTAGTTCCTCTCTAATATTTTCATTTCTAATATGTTCTTCTCATGTACAACCTTTCACAGCCCGTAGGAATCTCATTTTCGCTGCCTGCATTTTACTTTTTTCTTTTGCCTTGTAGAGAATTTCTTGTGTTGGATAATGGAGTAAAACTATTGCTTGAAAAAAGAAGAGAATTCAACCTAGAAACTCATTTTGCTTTCATAGATTTTGAAAAAGCATTCGACACAGTCAAGAAATCAAAACTCTTAAATATATTGGAAGACAGAAATATATCAAATTTACTCCGGCAGAACATACAAAATATTTACAAAGACAACACCATAAAGATTAAATTAAACAACAGATTTTCTGAAGAAGGAATTATAAATCGTGGTGTGAGCAAGGCTGCCCCCTATCCCCAACACTTTTTGCAATTTATATCAATGAAGTAATATGTTGCTGGAACAAAACATATAAATTTGGAATAAGAATATCAGAAAATAGAACATTAAACACCCTATTGTTTGCAGATGACCAAATAATAATAGCAAATTCCGAAGATAATCTACAGAAAGGTCTGTATGAACTTAACAAAATTACAGAAGAATATGGATTAAAGATATCTATAGAAAAAAACAAAAATTATGGCATTTCAAGGTGTAGATCCTGTCAGAAGTAAAATTGTACTGGACAATAAAATTTTGGGGCAGGTGAATAATTTTACATATCTAGGATGCAATATCTCATATGAAGAAGAAAAGGATGTAAATGCAAAAATATCTAAATTTTTAAGAATTTTAGGGTTAATAAATTCTATCTTCAAGCCACAGTTAGTCCAAAAGCATTCAAGACTGAAAGTGTATAAAACACTGGCTCTTCCAACTCTTTTGTATGGTAGCGAAGTATGGACGTTGAAACAGAAGGATATACAGAGACTTAGATCTGCTGAAATGAGATATCTTCGGAGGACTGCAGGATACACACTACTAGATCACAAAAAAAAGAAGACATCTTAGAAGAATTACACATGGAATCTTTAGAAAACAAAATTTCTGATTATAAGTCAAGATGGATGCAACATGTTCATCGAATGGAAGATCACAGAATACCCAAACAAATGTTAAGATATCAACCTGCAGGAAGAAGAAGACCAGGACGTCCACTCAAAAGACTTCTGGATGGTGTTTCTCTTGAGGCCGAAACAGGTCAACAAATGGCCTAAATTCGTGAATGTACTATGATGATGATGATGATGAAGTTACCAAGGTTTCTGGAATGATTGTGTAATGATAGATCACTGCTGAATGCTCCAGAAGCCATGTACCGGAGAAACAGGAAGTCTACATCATTAAATCACAGGCAGTTTGTTTATTTATCATTTAGTCTTGTTTCAGGTCTTAGATTTATGGATATCAACATAACCTGCCACAATAACATGTACAGGAAGTTCGGGTAATGTGGGCCCTTCGGTTTGAGTGGACCCTGTTAATATCTTATTTAATTGGTACTGCCCTCGAAAAGAAAATGTTTTAATTTCTTTCCCTAATCAACTTTGCCATGTTCATTGCCTGTTTCTTTTATTCTTTGTGCGCAGAATTGTTTATTTGTGACATTTATGAAAACAACCAATTTAAAAGTTTTTCAAGCTAAGAATTCTTAATTTCCGCTATTGAATGTGTTACAATACCTACATATATTATATTATGCAGATGCTGTTTCAATACACTAATGGGATATCACATGACATGGCGGCTGTGTAAAATAATTAAACATAAAACAAAGTAATTTGGTTAATGTGGACCCTCCACGAGGCGGTTAAAGTGGACCTATCTTGTAACGTTATAAAGTTCATAAAATATTAAGTTTCCATATTTGAATAAAATAACAATGCTATTTCATAGTTATAGCACTAATGATAATCACTGTAATTAAACAAAATTCGAAAATCTTAATGAAAAGGAGAAAAACAACAAAGTCAAAATAGGGTCCCACATTACCGGAAGTTTCTCTAATTTCTTTAGAGAAAAATTAACGTGTTAGAAAATAACTGAAAAGTGTTTTCGTAATCAGCATGAAAAACTGGTATAGAGACACATATTTGTATTTCTGATGATTAAAAAATGATTTTCTAGACCCGTGTTATTGTTTCCTCTTAAAGGCTCCTAATGCTATTGTTTTCCTAAGACTAATATTAACGCTAGCTGATTGTTATGATATCTATAGTAACAAATTGTTGGATAATAATCACTACATAAACTATAGCAACGAATTTGTTTGGAGAATAAATATTTCACAAATCGCATACCGGTATGTTCTGTAATACTGCTTTTTTAAGACTGAATTGTATTCCGTAATAGTATTGCAAGAAGCGTATTAATGGAAAGGAAAATGTATTATGAATAGAGTCTGGGTTTAGAAGGAAAACACAATATTAAAAATAGTACGAAAAAAGGTAATGTTTTCGAAAACTCTTAAAAGGGAGTATAACGAAAAAAAGGGAATGCATAACCGTTCCTACTTTCATTTCACTATATTAAGAACAATTATACTTAATTATATTCAATTTTCTTAATATGTTTGGAGGCTGATTCCATTCCTTTGTTATGTAGAATGCCTTTGTACAAGGAAGGCAATCACATAAAAAACAGTGTTGTAAAGTACTTGGTTTTGACTCTGAAATCCAAAGCACCGCACTTCACTAGTTCTTCAAGGTAGGATTCTTTAAAAACCGTAACATGAGTTCGTCACGTTTATGAATTCAATAATAAAAGTACCTGGATTGACGATATTTATGTTAAATGTTGTTAAAATATATCAGAACTGATTAAAAAAGTGAACCTACATAAAAATCGGAAAACCGGGAAGTTAAAAACCACGTAATCTTGAGTATTTTAGAAAGTTACAAACTGCTGTACAGGATATTTCGATTTCTATGACGATAAAAAAGTATCTCCTTTAACATCCGGTAAATGTAAACACTCTTCTCGTCTCCGGTCGAGAGATGAGGTAAAGCCCTTGTTATTTAACCCATTCGCCTCAGAAGACGAGGTACACTCGCTTAACTCTGCCTGTTATATATAATAACTGACATCTTAAGTTCGACACAATGAAAACATTAACTGCATAACAAATATATTCAGCTTTTTGTAAATTATCATCTAGAAAGTTTTACTTACTTTATTTTATATTATTTTAATATTATTATATTCCATGTTTTTGTTAGTATTAGATCACATCACCATTGTATTTTGTTTTCTATATTTTAATAATATCTTTAAATTGTAATATGTATGTAATTTTTGTACAAATTTACTATTCGCTGGTTGAGTGGAAGAGAAGGGCTTATGGCCTTAACTCTGCCAGCTGAAATAAAGCATTATTATTATTATTATTATTATTATTATTATTATTATTATTATTATTATTATTATTATTATTATTAAGTATATGATGTGGATGTTGTGGTGGCATATAAAGTTCGGAGATCATTTGGGCCTTAAAGTTAACCGATATTTATCTTACAGGTGAGAGGAGACCCCGATATATTCTCACCAGGAAACTTGTCACGATCGGACATCGAACCCGAGTCCGCTGCATATGAGGCAGAGACTACACAGATGACCCAAGAATGTATTTAAATGTAAATATGTTATCTCTTCTATTATACCGCTAGGCGCAAAAGTGAACATCTCATTTTTTATATAAGCTTTGTTTTCAAATGAAGCTAAGGTACATCGAAGATGAAAACTAGAAAAACAAATTGCTGACCATCCGGAAACAAAGAAGGAAAACAATTTACAAAGTACTATTTTCTACGTAATCTCAATAATGTGGTAGACATTGTGATACTGATGCCAGTTGCGGTATTCAGATGTTAGCCCAGGACGGAAGCTTGGTTAGATATTTTCTTGAGTGGAAAGGCGAAATAGAATAAATATTTAACTAACTCACTGGCACTATCGAATCCATAGCTAGTTAATTACACACACACACACACACATATATATATATATATATATATATATATATATATATTGTGGAAAGCAACGGGAAGCTACCACACCTACAATTCCCTAGTAAAGCTGCAAAACATAATATGAAAAATGCTATGATTGCAGTGAAAGACCTGCCCTCGGGCAGAATTACTATGGTTGGTATAGATATATATATATATATATATATATATATATATATATATATATCAGTTTTCAAATATTTCATTAATCTTCTTGCAACTTGAGGCTGCTTGAAGAAAGAACAAGCTACTACAACGCAAATACTGAGAGATGAAAACAAGTGCATGTGAATATAACAAAACATTGAGATAATGAAATACACAAGCAATTGTAGACGTGTGAATTAGACGTTCTGTAAAGATGATTCCTTAAGATTCACCAACAACTGTGATGGCTAGATCTTGTGGATAGTTGCAGAAAGTAGTGTTCTTAAATAAGAATAAAAAAACTTAGATTTAGATCAAATTATATAAAGTACCACAACTTTGTCACAAATTATAACCCTAATATACCTGCAGGGGAAATATGATCTATGTATGTCCAATAACTATAAATAAATATTACTTGACATACCTCTCACGTAATTTGTATGTTTTTCTTTCTTTACTCGAATCTATGTAGGTGATAATCTCTACGTATTACAGGGTCACCCGTAACTGCAACTTCTCTAAAAAAACGTTAAAATGTAAATTCATACAGCAATTATTCTACCAATAATATTATATGGATACCAAGCGTTCTCTTACTCTCTTACTTTCAGAGAGGAGATAACGTTACAAGTGCTAGAGAATAAAGTTTTATGAAACATTTTGGACCAGAGAGAGACAAACAGACAAGTGATTGGAGATGACGTAATAACAGAGAGCTAAATGACCTTCGTCGGAAGCCGATGTATTAAGAACAGTTAAATCTCGTAAATTGATTGTAGAACGGATGGGAAATAAAAGAGGGAATTGGAAACTGTATATAGAAAATAAGAAATAGAGGGTACAGTAGGTCTTGCCTAGAATGAGGTGGGAGAATAACATTAACCACGACTTGAGTGAGGAAAATTATACATGAATGACTGAAAAATATTAGTTAGGGATATGGATATGTGCAGAGTTTATTTTTGCGCGGCCATGAATCAACGGATTCGATAGTGTCAGAGAGTTAGTTACATCACCTCGCATAGAACACCAAGCTAAATTTAGTTGACGATATCAAGATGACCAGCAACTCCGTTCGTCTTACTATTTACACGTAATATGTTTAGTTTTGGTTCACATTTAAACAGATCGGTATTTAGTTTAAAAGTTAACAAAAATGACTCATTCCAACTCCAATTCCATGCCGCGACAGGCCTAGAAGGACCTTGGTAGCTCAGTCGGTAGAGCATTGGCCCAGAAAGCCAAAGGTTCTGGGTTCGAGTCACAGTCTTGGCATACAATTTTTCTCTTCAAATATGATCATTAAAACTACTTATTTCAAACAATTTTTAACACATGCAGCTGAGACTTGGACAAAGAAGGACTCGAGCAGAATCCGAGTTACAGAAATGAAATTCTTACGTGTAATTGTACATAAAACAAGGAGAGATAGAAAAAGGAATCACAAAATCAGCGAGACATTAAGTGTACAAAAATTAACAATATACATAGGAAAAAATAGACTAAAGTAGTTTGGAGATTTAAAAAGAATGGAAAAGGATAGACTGTTAAATCTCAAGATACAAGGAGGTAGACTACGAGGAAGATGGATTAACCAAGAGAAGAAAAGTCTACAAGAGAGAGGATACGACTGGGAAGAACTAAAAAGAAGCAAAGCCTGGGAAGATAGAGACGGTTGGAGGCACATTGTTCTGAAAGGAGGACACGATAAGATGATGATGGCTGATCAACAAAACTAAATATATGGTCACACACAGAAATACATGATATAATGGAAATGGACAGTTAATGTTAAATGAGGACAATTTTCAAGAAGTGGCTGAATTCAAATACCAAACTTACTATGTTTTTATTATCCATTTCATATATCTAAATGATGGAAATCATATTTAAAGAGAAAAATTTTACGGATTCAAGTCCCGGTCTGAGCGTATAATTTTTCTCTTTAAATAGGACCTAACTAACTCATTGGCACTATCAAAACCCATAGGTTCATTGCCTTACGGACATAAGCTCTCCATACATCCCTATCCCAAGCTAATGTTTTTTTCAATCATTCCCTGTATAATCTACCTCCCTCAAATAATGATTAATGTTATTCTCCTACCTCATTCTTGGTCTACCAACTGGGCGTTTTCCCTCTGGTTTTCCTACAAGAAGCTTCCATGCACGTCTTTCATTCTCATTCGTACCACATGCCCTGTCCATCGTAGTCTACGATACTTAACTGTTCTCATTATATCTCTCTTCCTATAAAGACCATGTAATTCACTGTTATGTAATCTTCTCCATTCACCTGTCTGTTCATCTCTTTGTTAAAAAACATTTCTTAAGACTTTTATTCTCAAATACTCGTAATCTCCTTTCCTCTCTAAAAGCAAGAGTCTATGTTTCACATCCATATAATATAACTGATAGAATGACAGTTTTATATATTTTTGATTTAATATTTTTCGAAAGGAGTTGAGACGTCAAGAGTCTCTGTAATACATAACAGCACGCATTTCCAGAACTCAGCTTGTTTTTCATCTCATTCCTTCTTCAAATCAGGGTTAATATTATTCTACTGGCGCGTGCGCAATATAAATGTAAATGAAATTCCTTTCATTGGGAAGAGGGAAAAAAATGCATTCTACACATTACACTGCCGGACTGTAGTCAGGATCCGAAGGAGCATCGTTTCAGATAACTGGTTAGAAAAAGTGGGACTTTACCCACACGCTGTATCATAAAGTTGGAATGAGATATCATAACAATCAGAGATAACAGAACAACTGCGCACTATATTGACGTTCATTTCCACAAAGTTGTTGGCAAAACTTTATAAAAGGCTGTTTTTAAAATCTCACATATCAACAGCATTCAGAGGCGTCGCGACGTCAAATCGGGCGTCCGCCTTTATACAGCAATGTCACGTTACCAGGTATATGTTGGGTTTTATAAAAACGCCTCAAAATGGAACATTGCAGATAACTGGAAACTACTGTATCGTCACAGAGTGGAGACAGATATTCCCTCTTACAGCTCGGCCAAGTTAAATCTGTGCGTGGAAACTGTGCTGGGAATGTGCTGCCGAATCGTTTCTTTCTCTTGCTACGTTGCCACTTCCTGTCCCATGTATTCTGTTATATGACTGGGAGAGGAGCGCTGGTAAATACTGTGTTTTTAATGATCCGACAGCTACAGAAGTAGTTGACCAAATGAATAATCCAGCAACCATGTTACTACTGGGGAATGAGCTGTTCCTCTTTTGCCTTCTACATTAAATGTTGCAATTCTCGAGTTTTATTGTAAAACTACATATTTTGTCTCATAGTTAAAAAATAATTTTCATAATTAGAATATAATTGAAAACAGTAATATGGAAATATTATGCATTAAGCTATTATGTGTTACAGAGACTCTCGACGTCCCAACTCCTTTCAAAAAACGTTATAATGAAACAATATAAAACTGTTTATTCTACCAGTTATATTATATGGGTATGAAACATGAACTCTTAATTTAAGGGAGGAAAGGAGATTACGAGTATTTGAGAATAAAGTTCTTAGGAAAATTTTTGGACCAAAGAGAGATATACAGACAGGTGAATGGAGAAAGCTACTCAGTTAGCTACGTAGTCTTTTTGGGAATCCACAAATAAAAATAACAGTTAAGTCTCGTAAACTACGATGAGCAGGACATGTGGCACAATGCCTAGGCTTTGTCCAATAATGTCAAAATCCAAATGTTATGCTTGAATGGGGTTTAGATCGATGTAGCATTGGATAAGTGTTGCATTGTAACGTGGCAACGATTGAACGGTTTAAAATGTCATTCTGTTTCTGCAATGCCGTGGAAAATATTAGCTCATGTTTTGGGATATGGGAGTTAGGTAAGTTTAAATACATTCATCACACAAATATTAGAATAAATACACTTCTTATTATACACTGCAGCTTCATTTAGTTGAATACTTAAAGATTTAATTCCAACGCTTCCTGTCACTAATACAATTTTTATTTTCAAGTAGCTAATGCGCTCCTACTCCTAAATAAATAAAAATATTGTTTTTAAATTTTCGTTCAGCTAAACTCCTACACCTGATGTTTTTAGAGCACAATAGCAGCTAAACACTCGCCGTACCTGAAAATGTGCATACACAAAGTTATACGTTTCGACCAATCAAATATGGCGGTTTGCTAGAGTCAATTCTTATTTTCGGATTTGAGGTAAACCCCAGTTAAAATGGTGGGAATTCGATGTGTTTTTACGTGCCTCGGTTTATTTTAATAGCATATGCTGAGTTTCGTTGTAAAACAACGAAATTTGCGACCGCAGAGCAGCTTTTTAATTTTCGTTTCTGGTGAACTCCTACGCCTACAGGTTTTAGATAGCGGCTACAGACTGAGATGGGTGGGTCATATAATGACAATGGAGGAGGAGAATACCACTAGAAAGCTTACACTACTGAGACCAGATGGAGGAAGACCGAAGTTGAGATGGAGTAGAGGAAGCTCGGGGACCGGGGATGGAGAAGGACATTGGTTAGGGATGCGTGGAAGAGCAGCCAGGGCCCATAAAGGGTTGTAGAGCTAGAAGAAGAAGAAGAAGAAGAAAGCGGCTAAACGCTCGGCGTACTTGAAAACATGTATGTACAAATTTTCATGAAGTTCTGTTGAGGGGTTTAGAAGTCACACACATATACAGACTGCTAGCTAATACCCGGGGTGCGTTGCTGCGCCCAAATAGATGAAATATTATACATTAACTAAATTGTATGGTATACGTTTAGACGAACCAAACAATGACTTTCAGGTAAACATCCACTTCTAATTGTCGGATTTCGCTCATTTTTTTATAATATCTACCTCGGTCTATTTTAATAGGATATACTGTGTTTCGTTGTGAAACATCGAAAATTGTGATCGCTAGAGCGACTTTTAAATTTTTACTTCAGGTGAACTTCTACACCTAAAGGTTTTAGAGGGTCCAATTGTGAATTTGAACCATCGAGGGACCCCATAAATACACGCAAAAATTTTCATAAAAATCGGACCAGTTGTTTAAGAGGAGTTGAGTGACAAACACACGTACAGAAGAATTATATATAAAGATAAAGATTATTCAGTCTTGTAACATCTAATGTTCGGTGTGACTTGGAGCCTAGTTGTTAAAGGTTTCACTGGGAATGTTTTTTAACAATAAAAGTATTTCATCACACATTCTGCATAAATGGACAAACCAAATTAATATTTGTACTCTTATGCATTTTATCTATTCAAAACCTCAGGTTGTCATTTTGACATTTCCGGTGTTCTCTTTTGGCACTGGAGTAATTGTAACCCGTTTATGAGGTTGGGGCGCCCGGAAGGAGGGGTTACGACTGTGCTGGTGATATGATGGGCGATGATGATAATAGTGGTGCGCCACGAGAGTCCTTAATCCTAAACTTAATCTAAGGCGAATATGAATGACGATGATTAGGATGGCCGTATAATGTTCGCAGGTCGTTTGGGCCTTAAAGTTCCCTGATATTTGTCTTAGAGGTGAGGAAAAACCTTCACTCAAGAAACTTGTCCCGACCGGGGATCGGACCCGGGCCCGTTGGATATATATTTTAAACTTTTTTATTCAATTCATCACTTGTTCTACAATTGCTGCTGCTCGAAAATTTTCCAAATACACAGGGTGCAGCATAAGTCAGTTAACCGATCATGCAAATATATTATTTTCTGTAGCTTACAACAACTATACAAAAAACAACTACCGAAATTGTTCAAAGTGACCTCCATTGTTATTTACGCATTTATGACGTTGTTTTAATACTGATTTACACAATTTCCGATTATTAACATAAGTGTTTTCAAATTCCTGTTCAATCAAATCCCGTAAACGATGCAGGTTTAGTGGTTTTTCCTTCAAAATCAACTCAAGCAGTAGTGTTTGAGATTATATTCTCAAGGTCCCTTTTTCAAACCCCTGTTTGAACCAATCTGACTTTTCCCTTGTAACCGCGTGCAGTGGTTAATTGACTTATGCCACACCCTGTAGTTATCTTTATTAAATTAACGTGCTCCACCGACAGGTTGTATCTGGGTGACTCAAGAGACCGAAAATTAGTGCGTAAATAGGGAGAGGTTAACCCCTTAATTGGTGAAATTATTTTTTTAAGTTCCAGCTTATTTGAATGCATCGGACTGGAGTGAAAACAAATAATGCAAAACCATAATTTATTTTGTATATATTCTTGTATAATTTTAAGGAAATTTAAATAATTTTTACTGATTAATTTTACCCACTATTAATTAACAAATATTGAACTGATTCCTCATTCGCCGAAGAGCCCCGTGACCTTGTAAAGTGTGTATTTGTTCCAAAGTACCGACAGGTCGTCTTTGTACAGTATGTATATGTTCAAAAATGTGATAATTATAGTAAAATAACATCTTCGTTGGAAATATTTGCGTTCATTATAAACAACTGACTGACGTTAGCAGTATGACCAATGTAATTATGGTAAATGCCTGAAAATAATTTAGTTGAGACTACAGCAGGCCGTGACACACCAATTAGAGTAAAATGGGTACAAGTACCAATTTATTGTTGTATATTATTTCAAATCAAGTTCAGTTCATTTAAAATGCAGTGATTTGTTTCGTATAATGTATATTAACACTACATTTTGGAAATATATTTTGTACGTAGTATACGAAACAGGGCAGTGGGTTTACTTCCCGCCCTAGGTATGTAATTTGTAATATTACAGTATAGTTTAGGAAACTGAACTTTCAATCATGGTCGCCAGTCCTGTAAGTACGACAGAACGCACTATCGTGCAAAAAGATAGTAAAAATGTAATTTCTTGGTAAGCGATAACAATAATGTTGACGTAATAACTGTACCGTAACGAAGCAACGCCACTAAATGTGAAAATGCAAAATATTTTTACAAGTCGAATTTTAAAATATATTAATATTTTACAGATTGAATTCATCTATCAATATATACTGTGAAAATGTATACATAGAGCATCCTGTATCAGGTGCACAGTTATCATCTATAAATGAAGGGCACGAGGAAGAATCTAGCAAAGTCACTAAATAATTGTCTTTTAATTGAGGCGATTGCATACAAAGGGGTATATGTCATTTATTATTCTCTTGAAAAAAATGGGCGTGTAAACGCATTGATGTCTTTTTAGACTTATCTGGGGGAAAACACGCATCACCCGAAGTTATCATTTTGAATTACCTATGAATTTGTTACACAACTTCAACTTTAAAACTGTTTTCTCAATACTGCATCTAACCTCCCCAATTATACAACGTACCTACCTTTTTTAAATATGTGCCAAATTAGGAAGGAAAATAACCCGATGATTAAACAGTTTATTTTAAGATGATCTTGTAAAGACTTCCGGGCTGTTGGCCGTGGTCTTAGAGGCTTGTAGTTCCCCGACGTTTCGCCAGAGACTGCGTCCGGCATCCTCAAATATTTTACACGATCATCATAATAACTCCGGCCGTGAAAGCCTAAGTGAGTTTCGTACTTCTACAATATAGTTAGTACTTTGCATTGAAAAACTCACACAATAAAGTGACTAACCTGGTACTTTTCCTCTCCCTCAAATGTGTCTTGATTAATCACGTGACACACTATATAAAGCTAAACTCATTGAAAATCAAAACAAATTTAACTCTAAAACTGCAAATATTCTGTTTTTTATTCTTATGGATAACATTTTCTTTCATTCTGTTTTAATAGTAATGATCCCCGTTCCTTAATATAAAAAACTTGATACCGCGCGAGAGGCTGCAAGCAATTGATCTATTAATGGCTGACGGCTTGTAGAGGAAGGTGATCCCACAGATGTCTCCTAATTCTTACAGTCGCTATTTATTAGAGCTGCGCAAATTCATCGCGATCCTGGGTGGACACCCGACTCTTAACTAACTACTAACTTATTGGCTCTATCGAACCCGTAGGTAGGACATAAGCTCTCCATACATCCCTATCCTGAGCTAATGTCTTCCAATCATCCACTGTATAATGTACTTCCGTTAAATCATGGATGTTATTCTTCCACCTCATTCTTGGTCTACCAACTGGGAGTTTCCCTATGGACACCAATCTCCTACTGACCTACATTCCATGAGAAAATTCCTTCTCTATAGGGTTTTGTGGACCTGTACCAAGACACAATACATTAGGTCGTTTCTTTTTCGATTCCTGTATTAATTAGGAAATTTCCACAGTAATGATTTTGTTCCGCTTATTGCTACTTATTTATGATATCGTACTTATTGATTTTTCTCCTTTAATAATTCTCTATCTTTTGCAAGTTAATACATACAACTCAGACTACAATTATTACACGATCATAAGTTAGTTATTTCGGTAGATCAACATAATGTTTTAGGTCTAGTTTAATGTAAAAGTTAAAAAAAACAAATTTCATAAAACCTCACGCGTGAGGTGTGAGGCATTAGTATCTGATGGAAAGCACTCATCACCCCAGTTTTATCCACATTCTCATAGA